>VMBQ01000721.1:14032-146991 GCA_007657795.1 Dreissena rostriformis | reverse complement strand
GGGGGAAAAACCTGCACGGAATGATTTTAACATAATTTGGTCGCTGAAACGTTGCGCCCGTGTGAGCATTTTTATGCCGGCTTAAGTTCGAACCAAGATGAAACCTTTTATAGAAACGTAACCCAGTTGTAGTGTAAAATACAATTTCATTCTATGTTTTGATGTTATATAAATTTAAAATCCTCATTTAGATATGGATTTTCAACGTATTCGACCTGCTTTAAAGCGTTCGCACGTAAGCGCCATTTCGTCTTGTTCGATTTTTACATTATCGCGTAATTACCACTTAATAAAATTCCCAGAAACACACCTTTCTAACCTGGCATGGAGTCGAAATACATCTGCAATCGTAGCCTGCTTAGTTCAGTTGTTCTCATCTGCAACCCATCGAACCCAATCATGTCAAAGGCCTTAAATAACTCAACAATCGGGAAATTTATGTCAAAAGGCGTTTCGAACTTTTATTTTTGGTACATCGAAAGCCATATTCAGCTTCCAACGCGTCGATAACATGATTAAAATGCAATTCTTCAATTTCTCGCCTTGCAACATCGCTGACAGATACTTAAAATTCAACCCCGCTTGACATCTGTTACCGACTATTTGCAGTATGCAAACATCTTGACAATACCGTTAGAACACTGCTGTCGCTTTGTAGCTAGTCAGTGACGCCGCTGCGATAATACCTTACTCGAACAATCTTCATAATCGAGGTGTTAAATTTTTTCCAAAAACGGCAGCATAAATTTTATCAGGGGCCTTTACCAACTGGGCGATGAAGCGGGATACCCGTAATTTTGTAATTATTGTCATTTTACGGTGGAAACTACTCCCAAAATAAATCACCTCATATCGGCTCTCGGCGTTATTCGCCGATAATAGCGTCTAACGGTAAAGAGAAGGGCGGGAGGGGTTCAAGGGGCCGCCAGGTGGAGCGTCACTCACCGCTGATCACAGGGCTGCCGGGCCCAAGTGGCGTAGGGGCCCGAGAGGTGGAGAACGCATTGAGCCGGGAAGTATTGATATTTAAACAGCGGCAGATGGTTTGTATTGGGAAATTTCAATGATTTTGAAAAGTCGATCACCGTGATTCACCACCCGCCACGCTACGGTAAAAGCTGTTTACAACATGTGCTACGCTCTTTTATCTTGCGTAGCAAACTGTTCTATATTGTTCGGGCTTCAATAGAACTTGACTGACTTTCGTCGCTTGGATTACGGTTTTGGGGACAAGGTAAAGCCGCCATAATGAATCGCCATATAACACCGTTGCTTTATGATTTGTAAAAGGGGACGCATAACGGTAAAGGCGCGCGAGCGGAACATTGGATCGAGTTCTACTTCAAAGTTTGCACAGATGTTTGATATTTTATTGAAAAGAAATATCGAAATGAAATAGCACGCTTCTCATCAAGAACCGAAAATGAAACCGCCTCATTGTTAAAGCCTTAAATTATATTTATTCCAAATTATGTGGATTCTATTGGAAATGGACCATTGCGGGTTTTATTGGTCTCAAAGAGTAATGACTTTTCTGTGATGTTACAGACAGGGTCTTTTCATCTTAGCCGGCTGTACATTCTTCAAAAAGAAATAAAATTTGTCTGTTGAAAGAATAGGAAAATTAATTTCGCGATTACATCGCAAAATATCCCGTGTTTATAATTGAATCCCGTTAAAATAATTAAATGATAGAACATCCCATCAGCTGTCACGAACGAGACATGTTTTCACTTCGTAAACCATTCCATTTGATGTTATACAAATTACAATCACGTCCTGATTTGTAATGCGGTAATAATTATTTACTTCAAGCAATTTACTTACACAATTCGGGAATTATCCTTTATTAAAAATATATAACATTTAACATGCAAACAATCACATAAGGCAATTTAAGGCAAATACATTTTAAGAACAGAACCGCTCATGTAGCGAGTCAGACATGGGAACAATAATAAATATTAAATCGTTATGGGTCTGGAAAAAAGAAAACAATTGATCAAAAATATTAAAACCAGCATAATCTTTAAATGAAAAAGGTCAAGGCTTGATTTTGTTTACAAATATTAGAAAAATAATTTAGTTTATCAACAATTATAATTATTATAAGGTGAAAGTAAGTTTTAACCATCCCATGTCTTAACTCGTACGTGATTATGATATTTAAAAATGTACACTGAACGAACGTATATCCCTTGCGTCTTACTGAACGGTATGAAAATCGTCGAAGACTTCAATAAATTACAATCAAAATTAAAAAAAAAACTAAATAACTTTAATAATTACGGTGTATCTCAAATATAGTGACGTTTTTACGTGTTTAAATTTGAAGGATGTTGATTACGTGTGAAACAATCATTAAAACAACGTTCGTTCAGTGTATACATATCATAGTATTATATTAAATTAATTCAGTTTACAAGGCAGCTGGAAAACATGATTTTGCAATATAACATGAAACGTATGAAAAGTACTTGAAAATATTTGGCATGTAAATATATAGATTTTAAAATAATAAAACAGGAGCATTTGGAATGTCGACTTCTAATTATAAATCTAGCTGGATTTCTGTATGTAAGGCAAACATGATATCAGTAATTTGGCCTGACGGCATACATGTAAAAATAAATCTATGTAAATAAGTAAAATAAATTAACATGATGTGACACATTAACAAAGTAATTAATTTAAATGCATCAACAATTATTGCACATGGTGTTATTGCACGGAAAATATTGCACACTATGAAATTGCACGAATATATTGCACATGATGGAATTGCACACAAAATATTGCACATATGTTTATTGCACGAAATTTATTGCACATTAATGACTAAAAAGAAAATATTGCACTGGGTTGTATTGCACTCAATATATTGCACATGGTGAAATTGCACTTAAATATTGCACATGGTGAAATTGCACTTAAATATTGCACAAGATGGAATTGCACTTAAATATTGCACAAAATAAATATACAAATCTATATGGCATATAATGAAAGAACGTGATGAATGACTAGTTTAAAAAAGAAAAATAAATTAAATAATACAAGTACAGATTCCGTGAACTCTAAAGTGCGATCGTATAAATCTTAATAAATAAAATTAAACAAAACATACCTTTAGAAGGTCAACATAAAATAGAGACTAGATGAAAAAATAAAATAATCTGATGACTATGCCCTTTCAGCACAAATTAAATCTCATCACTATCAGTTCCTTGAAGTAAATTGCCTTCATAACCACATAAAAATGTAGAAGAAATCACAGTTGCTCGCGTTCTGCCAATTTTCAAATACCTTTCCTTATCTGGGTGTTAGACTGACGCACATACACTTAGTTAAAGGCACACTAAACCCTGTCCAACACTTTAAGGCACAATCTACGTATACGGCACACAACACGGATATTTCGCTGACTTCAACAGTTCCTGTTTCCAGGTATCTGCAACAGAATTACCTGTCTATTTTCGGACGGGTGGCACTTATTGATGTGTCGGGTCAGGCCAGGCGAGCTACAAAACGAGTTCTCACAGTATTTGCAGTCGAATTTATCGCTGCCATGTTGACGCACGTGCTTCTCGAGAACGATCTTGTTCGGAAATGACGTCATACACAGGGTGCACGTGAGCTCCTTCCCTCCAGTGTGCGTCTGCTCGTGCTTCGCCCGTGCGGAGTCGTTCTGGTAGACCTTGCTGCAGTATTGACACACGTAGATGGAGTCGCTGTCGTGCACCTGCGAATGCTTCCGTAGGTAAGCCTGGCGCCGGAACGTCTTATTGCACTGGCTACAAGGGAACCGCTTTTCCTCTGCGTTCTCGGAGACGCTTATTTCCGGCAAACTGGGAGACTGACGGTCGGACGCCTCAAGCGCGGCATGGTTTTCAACTACTGGTTCCGCCTGGAGAATGTTCACCGGCGTTGCACTCTGTTTCTTTGCGTTTGGACGCGGCTTATGCCAGCGTCGATGGGAGGCCAAGTTAGCGGGGCAGTTGAAGACCTTGTCGCACTCCGGACACCGGTACTCGATGTTGATGATCATGGAGCATCTGTGCTGCGCTAGCTGGAAGGCGTCCTCATAGCGCTCTTGGCAGAGCCTGCACACATAGTCCCCAATCCGGTTATCGATCTTCGCGATTTCCGCCTTCGCTTCCGGTGTCACTTCGACACAATTGAACTTGCTGTCTATGTCTCCGCACACTATTCTCGCACCTTCAACATCATCGGTGAGTTTTCGAATGATAGTCCCGGACACTGGTGACGATGTATCCTCATCGAAATTTATTTTACGGGCTGCCTTTGGTTTCTTGGAAGATTTTGATTTATTTTCTGAGAGTTCCGATGTTCCTCGTCGTTTGTTCGGGCTAATTGGAGGTGTTAATTTAACCGGCGCGGGTTTCGAAAGAAATTGTGAGTAAGAAGGTTTATTTGGCGTTTTTGAAAAGTCAAAAGGTTTTTCCACGTCAGCGACGTCTTCTTTGTGAATTTTAAGATCCAAAGGTTCATCGTGGTTTACTGATAATCTGTCGAAGGTTGCATAGTACAGCGGCGATGGATAACCGTGCAAGTTTGACGGCTGCGGAGACGGAACAGACGATCGGCAGAGTCCGTTCAACTCCGCATAGTGCAAGTAGCGTTCACGGAAATTGGCGGAGATTGGCGATGCTGAGTAACCGGAGTCTGGCGAACCAAAGTTCGTCTGCACGTACTCCTGGTCGGAACCACTTTCACTTCGTTCTTCGTCCGAAAGATGTCTAAATCTGTGAGAAAACTGGCCTGGATGGTTCGTCCGCTTAACCAGAAATCCTCTCGGCATCGTTTTGGTGCTCTTTGTGTCCGTGCTTCTAAATCAAGTCCTGCACACATATAAGGCACTTTCGGTGAATGTATGTCTATGATATTTATCAATGTAATACGAAAGTTCGAAAGATTTGTGGGGATTTGGTCACAGTTGTATTATTATTAGTCTCACTTTCCACAAAAGTTTATTCGTATAACATTCCTTTGTTTCTTTGTCATGAAGTAGTGCTGTTGGAATCATAGACTTTCCAGCAATCGAAATTTTGACCAAATCCGACAAATTTTTAAAAAGTCCACATTTTATACCTCTCAGATTCCGCAACAAACCATCGACGCTGATTGGCCCATATAAGCTCCGCCCAGTCGCGTGCGGTCCGTCTCTCCTCTGCTATGCTTCAGAGCGCCGGAATTTTGTCGTCTGTATTCGTTTTCTATTGCGGTTGAGGGAATAGTTAAACGATACCAGAATTGTCGATAGACATTTTTGTACATCCTTCGTTATCGGTAATTCCGATGTTAGTTAAACGTATTGTTTCTTTCGTTGACTGCAAACGACAGCTGGTAGATTGCAAGCGAACAACGGTGAAACGTATTAAACAATAAAAACAATACTATTTAAATGCAGATTATTTTATCATTAATTTCACAGTTAACTTGGTCCATTATTCAAAGTTTAATTGGTATATTTAAGTTAAAACATGTCCGTGTGCTTATTTTTATTTCTGAATATACAAAATAAACTAATAACTTTTTTGCATGTATTTCATTATTTGAGAGGGTTATTATTTTTATTTTTTTAAATGTCATTTTTCTCTTGAATTGATTATCTATTTTGGTTCGCCGGCGAAGATATGACAACAACATCGAAAAGAGTTTTTACAATATAATAAATATTAATAGACAACACACTACACACATAGGTAGATTTATGCGCTTATTTAATACAAGTCAACACTAAATATGTTTAATGTTACCTCGCTAATTGTGTTTGGCATTAACAAGCCAACGTCATTATAACGGCGAGCTACTTTGTTCACCCATTTCGGAGTGTAATATTGGGAAAAGTAATTATACTGCAGCGATACATAATTTAGTTCAACAATAAAGCGCATGAAACTTTATAGAATAATTTAGCCCAATCGGTAATAAATAAATCGCAATGGGCATGGGCTAGATATGCGTATCCATCATCGACGGCTATGCAGCTGAACCAGCCCATGTACGCGTTATCGTCCATATGAGCCTCGATCTGTGAAAAGGGGGTTTAATGCATGTGCGTAAAGTGTCGTCCCACATTAGCCTGTGCAGTCCGCGGAGGCTAATCATGGACGACACTTTCCGCCTAAACTGGATTTTCGTAAAGAGGAGTCTTCCTTTAAACGAAAAATACATTAACAGCGGAAAGTGTCGTCCCTGATTCGCCTGTGCGGATTGTACAGGCTAATCTGGGACGACACTTAACGCACATGCATTAAACCCCCTTTTCACAGAGCGAGGCTCATATCTGCCCATGTACGTGCTATCGTTCCTATACATCTTAGAAACCGTCCCTACAGGAGTGCTTAATAAACAACGCCGACGGGACTGGTAATTAATTTGTATCAAGATCGTTAAGAAACTATAGATTCCGAGCACAGGAATTCTTGTTCTGACGCAAGACACAGTTTCCATCGTCCTTTCGGTAAATACGTTGATAACGAAGACAGGTAAATCGATGTTGAGATTGTTTGCTTAAATCACGTATATTTGCATATTGTCAGTCACTCACGGTAACAGATCAATACATGTTTAAATTGAAGGTGATGCTTTATATATTATCGCGTCTTATCTTGCGACACAATTGCGATATTTTACGAACCAAAGCTTTCTGTCACGATAGCTTAACCGAATAAAAATTACAATAAAGAATTTAAAAGTTTAAATCTCTGTTGAACTGTTAAGTTGATAAAGACTGAACTACCCGTATTTTACAAAGAGATATTCACACACACAGAAATATATATATATATATATATATATATATATATATATAAACAAGCGTATACAATTTTTAACTTTGATAAACATGTATAGATTTTCTGGACCTGAATATTCATAGACCCTCGAAAAATGATTGGCCATACCAAAGAATAAAACGATCCGAACAACGCGAGCGGCGCGCGCCTTATTTGCATACAGATGCTCTCAGTGTGTTCCAACCGTTTGGTTTTATGTCATTGGCTCTTTCCTTTTATGTCGAAATTCCGATTTTCATGATTCCAGCGCTACTTAAAAAGGACCGATTCCCTGCAAGCGTTTCTATGGCAACAAATGACGAATATTAAAAACTTTCTTTTTTCAAACATTTAATGAGCGTCACCACAGCGTCGATGCAAATTAAGTCCTGATGTTTATCAGACAAGACGTGGTGGAAAACTGGATCCAGAATCGTTTAATAATTACATTATCATAATATTAAATATTTATCAGATCTGTTTGTTTGTATTTGGGCTGAGTCAGATTTCTTTTGGGGTCGGATTGCTCATTCTATACGCGAACCTGGGACCAAAACAGCACGAAAATATAGATTTTCATCACAATGTTTCTTTTCTTTCAACAAATATTTCTGTAATTCTACGTTCAAGGTATATGTTTTACTATAAATCTGCCAATCATTACTATAGAGATTCAAATTCTTAAAGAATAGTCAGCTCATTAAAAAAAGTTATGACCTACATTTTTCAATCGTTATAAATAAAACAACAAGAAACACACATGTCCACGATTTTAGAACATACAACTAATTGCATTTCTTTTGCGTATATCAAATGTATCTTTAAGTTCGCTGATTGTGACAAGTTTCCAACTTTTTGTCACAAATTCAAGAAAATAAAAGAACTCTATACATCAGGGAGCGAAATAACACTAATTACATAAACTTATACTTAAAATACACTTTCATCTAAGAGAGATCATCGTTTGAAATTATGAAAATTATATAGCGTTCCAAACGTGAAACGATGGAATAATTTGGAGTGCTTTTGTTGTTTTCGTAATAATTTTGTTACAACACATGAGTCGCATATATAAAGTTTAAGACTTGATATTTAAAGGGACCTTTTCGCGTTTTGATAAATTGACAATATACAAGGGGAGCCTCTTTCTCCTCTCCTATTTATTCTTTTTATAAATGATATAACTGATAGTTTAGATTTTGAGAATCTCACTTGTCAGGATATTGATACACTATCTTTGCATATGTTATTATTTGCTGATGATATAGCGTTATTTACAACAGATCCTTAAAGCTTACAAGCCCAGCTGAATTGTATAGACACTTACTCTCGAAAATGGGGTCTAAAAATAAATGTTAAAAAGACTAAAGTATGTATATTCCAAAAAAAGAAAACTAAACATAATTACCTATGGTCATTGAATAATGAAATAATTGAAATTGTTGACAAATTTACTTACCTTGGTATCAAACTCAATTATAATGGGTCACTCAATGACGCTGTCAAAACCCTGAATGAGCAAGCCTTAAAGGCATATAATCACCTTCTGTCTATATTTAGTAGAGTAAAACTCGATGTAAAAACAAAACTGTTACTTTTTGACAGTCTAGTTGTTCCTATAATTACATACGGTTGTGAAGTTTGGGGGATCTATAAAAACAGTGAGGTTGATAAAATACATCTAAAGTTTTGTAAATACATATTAGGTGTACGCCAACAGACATCAAATGCAGCCGTCTTAGGCGAACTAGGACGTTTTCCATTATCTATTATATGTAAAGAGAGGTCCCTTAAATTCTGGTGCAAAATTATTAATTCACCAAACTCACTTATTCGATCTATGTACGATAAGAATATCACAGATAACATGATTGTTAACACTAATATAAAACTATGCTGGACAAAAGCTATCAAAGACCTTATTGACAATTTAGGCTTTAGCTATGTATTGAATGAACATGTTAACATAACAGACCATTATCCAAAACTTAAACAACGTCTTCGAGATCAATATGTCCAGTCATGGAATGATATGATAAATTCGCAAAGTAAATTATATTATTATGTTAAATTTAAAAAGGATTATACATTTGAAAAATATTTGGAATGTGTTGATAATGATTGCCATAGAAAAGCTCTAACAAGATTCAGACTAAGCGCTCATTCTTTAGAAATTGAAACTGGTAGATACAATAACATTCCTAGAGAAAACAGAAAATGCAAACTGTGTAACAGTAACATGGTCGAAACAGAATATCACTTCTTATGTATTTGTACGCTTTATCAAGATTTAAGAATTAAGTATACTGTTAACCAATCGTTTTATACTGTCAACAAGTTCGTATCTATGATGTCAAGTCCTAACTCTAGAAAATTAAGAAATATTTCCAAATTTATTTACAATGCTATGTTAAAAAGAAATGATTACCTTGCTAGCTAGCTACTCTGTTGTTTCTTGTTAACGTTGAAAACCAATTATGTATCATGTATTCACGTATTTATTTAATAATCCATTTATGTGAAATGTTTTTTGTTTAGTATTTCATTTGTGTGGTCATCTTTATGTATATTTGTTTACTATGTGGCCAAAGGCATGTATTTGCTGATTTTGCCAATAAACTGAAACNTGCTATACTCTCTAAAAACATGAACATCATTTATAAGAAGACACAGTTCTCTGTAGGGGCACTTGCCATGACTTTATATTAGGATGTTTCTTTGTGCATGTGGTAGGGAAAACATTGTTGTTTAACAGAAATTCACTCTTTTGCTTGAAGGTTGGAGACTACATGAGACTTTGACAGATGGCGGGAAACCCTCATCCACTGGTACGAAGCCGGTAAATAGATGGCCCTAAAACAGTGACCGCTGATTCGCGTCGAGTTCTTTCTTGCAAAACGCATGACCTATCTTTTTTATTGTTTAAATCATTGCGTCTTGGAATGCTCTTTAAGAAAAGTATGGTTATGGGGGTCTCTATGCGCAAAAGTTTGACTTTATTTTTTGTTAAAGTTATTGCTTTTACATTGAATTTGTGTAGGAAATCTTTTAGTATATTGTGACCTTTAAGTTATAAATAGTATTATGCGGATCAAAGCAACAGATGTAAGGCGTCTTCTGATTGGCTAACACTCAAGGGTCGGAAAAAATTGTACGTCGAAGTACAATTTTGTACGTCGAAGTACAAAAAAATGTACGTCGACGTTCAATATGTACGTCGACGTACATTTTTCTTTTTACCTAGTAGGTCTTGTTGACTTTTGACCCAAATGGTACGCCATAATATGTCCGAGCGTACTACACAGGTCCGTACCCTCATTGTCAGTGGGGGGTAATCACACGATAGTCAAGATGGCGACGTGCATGCCGAGACAGGTATTTTTCCCCGTGTTATACCCGTAATTTATTTTGTTTAATTTTTAAATGACGCTCACTTTCCAGCCATGTCAGTAAGAAAGTGATTCGTGTTTATTTCGTATTAAAATTCGCTTTATATCTCGACTTTACTCGCTGCGAATTTTCTTAGTGGTGCTGTAATTAGGTCATCGCATACAAGGTGATACAAGTTAAATAAAAACAATCTTCTAATGTTGGGGAAAATCCGATAATATAAATGTGATTATAATCACCATCATCATAATAATTATCATCATCATTATCATCATCAACAACAACAACAACATCAACATCGTCGTCGTCTTCTTCTTCGTCGTCGTCGTCGTCATGATTATTTTCCAAATTATCACCGGTATCCACATCATTTTGACATCATGCCTATAATCATCGTCATCTTCAACATATGTCATAAAGTAAAGCTGTTGCCAAGGCACTTTGGTTTTCGATTTGTAAGGCTATTCTGCATAAATGCCGCTGTTAATAAAGGGGGTATTTCAAATTTTAAAATGCAATGAATTATGCATCATAATAACTATGGGAGTAAATTATGGTATCTGACTCAGCGAAGCGTAATTATTAAAGCCACCATGCCAATGAATTTAATCATTTTTAATTAAGAAATAGCACCAAAGAAAACACTGTATAAAGCCCATTATGGCTTCATGACTCACAGACGCCCATCTGTGTTTAAGTACCAATGTTGAATCATTTGGGCTCAAAACAAAAACTGTACGGGATTTAGTCATACCACTTCGCGCGGACCGCTTTGTCCCCTAGTCCTTTTGTTTCTTCCCCGATTATTTTATGTTTGAGTTGCACTCCATGCTAGAAAAGATATTCTTCATTTTAGAACAGACATGCGAAAATTATCGTGTGTTTTTTTCTTGCAAGAAAATGGCGCGCTGAGCAGATGGCGCGCATGCTTTCAGTTTACATGTAGTCTGCTTTTATCCTGGAATATTTTTTGCGCTATAAGGGTTATCAATAAATTCAAATTAATGATGAATAATAATAAAACCTCAATTATGAGTTTAAGTCGCTTGCATTGGAGACTCATAATAAACGCATTTGTAAAATGAATATTTAATTTGGAATTAATTAAGTTTTCGACAAAGCGTAATTTGCAAAATGGTTTTTCTTTCAGATCGAAATTCAAAAACGTTAAAATTATGTTAGTGACACGTCTTGTCTTGAATTTTTGGTTTGAAACTTATTATTCGACTTGTATTCCAAATTATCATTTAAACCTCCAATTATCGGGATGTTTGATAGATTCTTTGTAAAAAAACTGTTCGATTTGCATTATGATGTCTTTTAACGACATAAATGTCGAAAGAGGTGATAATCCCATGAATATATCATTACATTATTGTGTTAAAGAGTTCAGTTCGAGAACTGATTTATGTTTCAATAAATTGTCTGTTGTTAAAAATACATCCGCATTATCCCCATTTCGTCATCGAGTGCGATTTAGCATAGAAATATGTGTCGCGTTCTGAGAAAACTGGGCAAAATGCATGTGCGTAAAGTGTCGTCCCAGATTAGCCTGTGCAGTCCGCACAGGCTAATCAGGGACGACACTTTCCGCCTAAACTGGATTTTCGCTAAGAAGAGACATCATTTAAACGAAAAATTCCATAAAAGCGGAAATTGTCATCCCAGATTAGCCTGTGCGGACTGCACAGGCTAATCTGGGATGACAATTTACGCACAAGCATTTTGCCCAGTTTTCTCAGAACACAACTCATATGCTGAGAGCTTGTGTTCACAAAGTCCAATAGGGAAGGGTGAAGATAAACTATTACGTTGAGTCGCTAATAACGGCCATTCCTCATTAAACGAACAAAATAATGGTTCATTATTCATCTTTTCTTACGCCTTTATTATTAAAGAATAAGAGTATGTCTTTGTGTCAACATGTTATCCAAGCTTAAAAAAAATAAAAATATTCAACAATGGTATGTATCACTGCAGACTTTAACGACACATACAAGCAATTAACAGTACCGGTAAACCACCATTTGCATACGGTTTTGTTTCACTTGCGTTCTAGACGACACTGCAATAATTATACGAAAGCATCAACGTTTAATCGAAAATTGCCGGTAAGTATTATCAATATAGATTCATTAAACACACATTTGCTTATGTATTGCAAACAAATTACATTGAAATTGGATGTTTCAATAGCTGTTCGACAATCTGTGAATTTCCAGCGGTTGTCTCAACATTGTTTCGAGCCGTCAAAGTACGTGTTGCGTTTTAGATTGCTGTTCCGCGTGTTATTACAAAAGATGAAAAAAAAGTGAAGTAACATTTGTTTGTTTATTATATTTTTGTATTATTATCGAATTGACTGTACTTCAAAAATCCCACTATTCTACAAAAAAAAATAGTCCGCACATGTTTACGCATGTTTCATTATTCTTTAGGAATGTTTAGACATATGAATCGGTGAATTGAACTGCATGATAATAACACAATAACAGAATTGTTTTTCCAGATATCTATCTCTGTAAATGTATGTGCATAGGGATATCATCGTGTATACAAACAAAATCTCGGTCAGAACTACCGAATGTCGTTAGTCAGAAATGAGTTGTTTCGTAGTTAAACTGTAATAAAGAATACCCATTGATGCATAAAAATGTCCGTATATGCGATCCGGAGTTCAATACTATTCTGAGAGCGTTCGAAATATCGGTCTGAAAATACAGCAGCCATTGGTTCTACCAAGGACATGGACTCGACAGCATTTCGCAAGGCCCAGGCTTTCGAAATCAACATATGTAAGATGTAAGATCGCAATGCCTTGAAATGAATAGTAATTAATTTGATTGAATCGTCGCATCACCATTTATTGATGTTTTTATTAACTAACCGAGGAGTATTTACACACCATTTTTCATTTAATTGTAGCGGATCAATATATTATCTCAATTATTACGTTTATAAACCTGGCTTAAATTATTTTGTAAGAAAGCGTTATTTAAGATTAATATGTTTTAGCTCTTCATAAAATGCTGTAGCATAAAATGAAGGTTATCAGACACTGTTCAAATACGACACAAACTATGTTATAGCTCAGCTATATTCAAACCAATAATCGCGCCAAATGTTACCCCCATCATTGCTAAACAAATATTTATAATTCAGATGCTACAATGACCACGTGGAAGGCAAATACTCAATGCTATGAAACAGTTAAAAAAAAGTCGACTTCTGTACACAACAAATATTTTCAAATTAATTTAGGCAAACAGTGTTGCCCGCATTGATGTACTTCTATACGCGGGAACAGCTGGGGGAAATATCATCCGCGCTCTGTGAAAACTGCGCCTAACCCTTTCACTCTCAGAAGCAAAGTGTAAATGGCTTTATGCAACCAACATACAACAAGGTTCAGGTTCTATGATGTATGCTGCTGATCAGTATCTTAGGGTTGGAAATGAAGCATTTAAAACTTAAATCTATTAAGAAAAGGACTTTAAGTTAATTTGATTTTCGATGTGACCACAAACAGGTCAAAATGCGTGTCTGAGTGGTAAATGGTTAATGCATGTGCGTAAAATGTCATCTCAGACTCGCCTTATATATTTTTTTCGTTTGAATAAAGTCTATTCTAAACGAAAATCCAGTATAGGAAGAAAGTGTCGTCATTGATTTTCCTGTGCGGAATGAACATGCTAATCGGAGACACAACTTTACGCACATGCATTCAGCTCAGTTGTCCTAGAACGAGGCTCATATATTCTACGGTGAAAACAGTCAGATCAGAACCATGCATAACATACTAAAAATACATGTTCATCATTTAATATGCTCGACCAAAGAGCGTTTGAACATAAGAACCCTAAAATAAAAAAGTGAACACTATTTTAAGTATACATTAAAAACAACATTTTATGTAATGTATACATTTTTTGTAGTTTTTACGACGTTGAATGCGAAAGAAAGTCAATGTTTTCTTCAATAAATAACTTCTTCATCTCTTCCTTAAAATAATTTATTAACTCTTCGTGAATGCAGTTTAGTCTTATAACGGACTGATCTTACGTTAAACAAAAACGTAAGTCTGATTAGAAACAACATCAATGAACAATTAAATTGTATACATAGTGTGTACGGAAAGGATGTTGTTATAAACAATACAAAAAATACCGTTATACGTTAATACATTGTGTATTTGAGTACAGAGTGTAATGCCTTCCAAATGATGTCGTTAAGAATACAACACATATTATACATGTTTATTATAATATATAAGTCACGTGACTTGTAGATCTATGTCAATACTGTGGACAACACACACATTTAAGCATACCTTAACTATGTTATGAAGAAAATGAACTTTTAAAAATAATATTTATATTTTGATATATACTATACATGAAATGTGTACATGAAGAAGTCGAGAAACACATTTACAAATATATGAATTCATCTGTGTATATTTTACACTTGGAACAATACTAGTATAATAATATCCACGGGTCTGCTCTGTTACCTTATTGAATTGCGAACCGTTAATTGCTTCAATATAAATTAGCGCCATGGATCGCCTTAAAATCTGCTTCTTATCAAAACCAATATCTTCCAACGCTCCGCGCTTTTTCCTAACTGTTCCCGCCTAACGAGGCTCCACCCGAGCGCATGTGTCCGTTACACTGACCGTAACAACAAGGCAGGTGAAACACTCAAGCCCATTTTTCACACCAGTAGGTCCCTTTCAAACAGCTTGTCAGGCTTTGCAGGCCCACACTGCCCCTTCGTAACGACATGAATATAATTAGCTACAGCCGAATGACTAAGGTCATCAAGGGTGATCATTAACTCATTTTCCAATGTGTCATGTGATTTTATAATTTAGTCACCATTTTTCCGGAAATCGCTTCCATAACATCATCACGGACAATTCGATAATGAAGGTCAACCCCAAAGGCCAAACGGTCACCATTTTGTACGAGACACAATAGCGTTATTGGTCCCAATCCGTATTTAATACACTCTCGTAAATGTGCTACTCGGGAATATAATTGGCAACGATTCACGTAACTAGGGTGTCACGTTTGTAAAATGAGCGGCTGGTAATTAATCTGCAATAAAGACCGATGACATGAATCGTTTCTCAGATTTATGACACCTCCACAATTAAAGGTACATCGCGATTACGTGTTTTATTGCCGACTAACCATGGGCTGTAATAACAATAGTATGGGAGTAACACGCCTCTAGAATGCAAGATGGTACAACATGGCAGTCTTGGCCAATATGCTGATAGTTCCGTCTTGCTTTCAATAAACAACTGTAATGCTGTCATCAAAACCAACACTCAGATGCGCATTTTGTAGTATATGGGGCAATAAATACACGAAGCGCTAACATAAAAATCGCGAAGCTGGTTATTTTGAGATCGGACCCCACACAACCTTAATATTATGTGATCCTCCAGATGGATTTTAATTTTAACAGCATGAAACTTTTTTTATTATATTACGTATTAATTCCTCTCAAAGTGTGCGAGACCGTGTTATCCTTTATTCTGAAAACCATAAACGCCCTTCAAATATTTAGTGTAATTACATTTCTTAAAAATTATTGTATTTTTATTTGACAAAGAGCGGTGCATTTATGGAGTTAACCGTTTAAATCGTTACTTCATTTAAAGTTGAGAAGAATTTCCGTTTTAATTTCGTATATTTTGTCCTGATTTCATTTAGCTTTTTTATTCTCTGCAAAACACGACAATTATGCTTTTGTTTTAAGTTTGAATATCGTCTTGAAAATATAAAATATTCTGTTCGGACAGTGATTTTTAACCGGAGTCTCGAGGGTAAAAAGGCAAACATTTGGAAATATTAAATAAATAGATTTGAAAATCAAAATTCTTGATAACCATCCTATTTATAAAGTACACAACTTTACGGTATCGTGACCAATAAAGCATGGATAATAAAAAACAAAAAGTAAAAACGAATTTCATGAAATCAGCACTTTGTTATCAGTTTATTTAAACCATTATAAACAATACCAATTCCTATGAATACGAATACTCTATGAAGACTATGTCTGCTGGCTAACACAATATTAAATATATTCAATATTTTATGAGCCTTACATTGTTAAAAGGGGGGTTTAATTACATGTGCGTAAATTGTCTTCCCAAATAAGCCTGTACAGTCCGCATAGGCTAATCAGGGACGACACTTTCCGCCCAAACTGACAATTATCGACATTGCATTATATATTTTTTTCTGGATTGTCTAAAGTAAGAATATTGTATTAATACCGTAACAAATCGTCTCCTAGATTAGAAAACGCGTTTGATCGCGTCAACAACTCCCGCTAAATACCTTGTATCCTGAGTGGTCCACACCATGGGGGTTTTCAAGATCAAGATTCTGAAAAACAGATTTAAAAAGATTTATGTGTGAATCTATTTCATGCCAATTTTCGACACAAACAGCAACGCGAAAATAATAAATTAGTCCTTTCATGCGAACTCATGTTGGTCACCGGTGTTTTATAAGATGTTTTCAATGAGGGGGTCTGTGTGCTATTGAGGCCACAAAAGCGGGTCGGCCTCTTTTTGTATAAGTGTCAAATGTGGCCAGTTGAATTCGAATGGATATGTAAATGTCGTTGATAGGCGAATAAATCTCCCTCAAGGACGTGTATGGGGTTCTACCATGGTTGTATTGAAACCCTGTCGTGTTTTGCATACGGTCACTCTCAAAAGAAGGCGTTCTTGGACGCCGCTGACGCTTGGCAGAAACCGTTTGCTGTATTAGAGAGTTGTAAAAAATGCCACGTTGTTTACCGTTGTACTTAAACGAGGAAGATATGGAAATTTCTTTGTTTTCGCTCTATGTGACAGGTTTCACTCTCAGCTAGATGTCCTTCCAAAGAGGTCCTTAGTCGAACCCAGACTTCTGGAAATTGTCGAAGGGTCAACAGGTATTAAGAAAATTTTAAGGAATATTAAATTCAAAACAATAATTTTAGAAATCAAACTTGTGCAAACTAACATGGCCCAACGACACTTAATCGGACACCCTTAAGTACGAAATAAAATCGGAAACCCTTTAAATACAAAAAAAAACAAAAACAAACGAATTTAATTTAAAATCGCAATTCATTTAATGTTTACTTCTATTCGTTTGACCTCACCGATATGTCTCACACTGAAAGCGCTGACTATTACCATGCATTGCACAAATGAGGAAGTAAATAATTAACGGATTTCCTAAAGCCCCATTAATACTAAAAAATAAACGAAAATTTCGTTCAATATTTCGTAAAATAAAGTTACCAAATAAAAAATCAGTGTTCATTATACCAATATCCAAAATCTCAACGCCAGATGTTGTCTGGTAACATGGATGTTTGTAGATATAAAATGCTTGTTTTTCATTTTTCGTGTCATAATAAATTCCATTTTAATTTCCCGCGTCTATATCTATTCATACGACACACGAACACTAACATGGTTCCTTTTTAGTGTTCGTATGTCGCATGAATAGATATCAGTGCGGGAAATTAAAATGGAATTTATTATAACACGAAAAGGCCAAAACAAGCATTTTGTATCTACAAACATCTATGTTACCAGAACACATCTGGCTTTGAAATTTTGGCTATTGCTATAAGGAAGATTTTTTTTGTTTGTATTGGGTAACTTTATTTTACGAAATATTTTAAGAAATTTTCGTAATTTTTTTAGTAGTAATGGTGCTTTAAAAATGTTAAGTAAATATAACCAATGCTATTCATGAGTTCATGATATAAAGAGCAGAGACAAGTAAATCTATGTATACTCTATACATACATGCATAAAGCGTGTGCAATTAAAATAGAACATAATACGATTTACGTTAACAGTTATAGCCTACAAAGCATTGCAAGTTATTGTGTTCAGTAATTTCTGGCGCAAATTCAAGGGCTCTAGTATTATCCTTCATAATTCAGACAGATGCTTTTCAAATAGCGGTTGATTCCACTGAACATTACTCAGACGAAGAATTAAACCATCAGTTAGCGATATTAATTCTAATTACTCCAGCATAAAGTGACTTAAACTTAATCAGGGCCGATAAAGTCCTCCGTCGATCCCTGGGAACTGACGGCGGTGGCCGTCAACATTCCAACATCAAAGACGTGTGGACAAAGAGAAATCCGACACTATTGTTTAAAGAAAATGCCTTCTTTGACGCTCCGCTGAATGGTTTGTCTGAAGTTATGACTAAATTCGAGGAAATGTCGCTTTGTCGCTTCATTATTCAATTAGCCAGCACATTAAAACATCCATCTTCGTGCAGACAAATGCGGAATCTGCGCTCGCTTAATTGCCCTATGCAAATTTGATATTATAAAATGGGCGCTAGTCAAATGTTTTGTTCTTTATCGCGAGCCATTATGACAATCTCAGTCCTCCAGGGATATTACATTCTGTCGCTTTCCTTTCTCCGCAGATCGTTGTCAATGGGGAAACGAACAGCTCCGGTACGTTATGTGCTCAACTATTTTCGCAATTAATTTTCATATCTTCTCGAATGGATGCTAATCAAATAAAACGATGCTTGGCGCGCTGTTGTCCTGATATTTTTGCACCGATGTTATCTCCTTCAGTGATTAATCATCTGTATTAGCAAGCATTGTGGCGCTAAAATCTGGGGATTCCGTGCCGAGCGTCGCAGAAAATGGCGGTGATCATTATCAGCAGTTATGACACTTGTTGTGGACAATGTCTAATAGTTTAATTAACGTAATACCAAATAATTTAACGGGTGTGGGGGGAAGGAGGAAGAGAGAGAGAGAGAGAAAAAGAGTGAGAGAGAGGGGGAGAGAGAAAGAGAGAGAGAGAGAGAGAGAGAGAGAGAGAGAGAGAGAGAGANGAGAGAGAGAGACAGAGAGAGAGAGAGAGAGAGAAAGAGAGAGAGAGAGAGTGAGAGTGAGAGAGAGAGAGCTTTATTGAATGCTAACTAATGCTCCAAACTACAAAAGCGCGACCAAAAATAATAAGGTATACAATTCTGCGCGTATTTGTACTTGTTACAATGGTTGTGCAATAAATAATCCGCGCTGAGAAAACATACATCAAATACATGTATAGAATAATAACAAACTTTAAGTTATTGTTACTTATAAACTTTACCCGTGTGGTGAGCATTTTAGTGATGAACAATGTAAGTGAGAAACCTGCGATTTCGAGGTCAATGTAAATTTGTGTGTACTGAAACTAATATACAACGCGTCTGAATATTTCAAAAAAATGTTTTGCAATAAAGTCTACAAATATAGTATATAGAATTCAAAAAAGCGCGAACACAAAAAAGTACATCGAACATAGTACAATGTTAAGCGATGAGAATTGCATATATTGCATACTGCTACAAACTACAAAGGCGCACTCACAAATAGTAAAGAATACAACAATGCGCGCATATAAGCATGTTACAATGATTTAGAAATAACGAATATATCTATATAATCTATAGTGTTAATAGTTTAACATGTGTGCGAACACATATAAAACATACAACGAACTTTCAACAGGTAGAACAATCAGAATCCACGCCCAGACAAAACATAATCCTTGGTATACCAAAAACACGTATACTACTATTATTATGTAAGTTGTACCTCCGATGGGGTAAGCAAAGAACGATGTGCCTCCGTAGCTTAGTGGATAAGGCGCTTGCGTTGTAATCCAGAGGTCCCGGGTTCGATCCCGGTTCGGGCACTTACATGCCAGTCATGTTCAAGCGTTACGCTGACTGACAAATAAAGGCTTAGCCCGGCATTAAGACTTGTTGTTGTTGTTTGTTGTTGATAACTTATGTAATTTAAATGTTAATGTAAAATCCAAGCAACTGCGAACACGGAATGAATTTGAGTTTATGTTCGTCTTTTTCCACCAAAGTCAGCTTCTCTTATCGTCAGCGACATTATAAACCAGCCTATTTAATCAACCACCCGGTGAAACAAAGGAACAAAATGAATATCCCCATACATTAAAACTAAACTGCATTTTATTTACGGTAGCGTCACACAAATGTAGCTCTTTTCCAGGATTCAATTCTTTGTGGAAAATAATAAGAGTCACTTCCACGAGGGTCTGAATAATAGAAAGAGGAATTTGCTAAGTAATTGGCCATTTCCTTTCCACATCATAACCCATATGTTCCTGTTTTCTAGAATTAAAATTTAAGGGCTGTGCAAGAAAAGCGGTATTTTCGGGATTTTATTCTCGACGAGTGAATACTTAAGTGCGTTCTGTGAGGTTAACTCATAGCCTTTAAAATACTTTATAACGCATTTTCGAGGAAAACCCTTACTGTCAGTGATCACGTTTCCCTATATCGTTTATTGGTATAAATAAACTACATATTAATATAATATTATATTTCTCAATAACACATATACATGTATAAGAATGATCGATATACAGAAAACTGCATGCTTCTTAAGCAGTGCGCATTGACTTACAGATAGAGCTGCAGGGTGGGCAGTCTGCGACAAGTAACACTCGATCTCCCATAGGCAACATATATGTGTCGCGTTCTGAGAAAACTGGGCATAATGCATGTGCGTAAAGTGTTGTCCCAGATTAGCCTGTGCAGTCCGCGGACTGAGCAGGCTAATCTGGGACGAGACTTTACGCACATGCATTATGCCCAGTTTTCTCAGAATACGACTCATATATGTCATCATGACTTGTAAACGGCAGGCGCGTTGAGTATTTCGTCTAAAAACAGTTCTGAAACCTAATTACCCGAAATTTGATCCTTATATTCTGGGCGGTCTTATAAATTGATGGCTTGACCACACATTGACGCCTTTTTAATTCTTGACAACTTTTATTTATCGGTAAGACGCCATTCTCAATTTAAGTTCAAACACCATCTAAATTGGTTCGGAAGAAATTGTTTAGACATCAGATTAATATTGACAGAGGCCAGTATCTGTATCATAAGTTCTCAAATTTTAGTTAATTTTCAGTAATTTTTGTTATTTCAAATACCACCCAAGACCTCGGTATTTGCTAAGCTATGAGTACATAAATGTGTCTTGTTCTGAGAAAACTGGACAAAATGCATATGCGTAAAGTGTCATCCCAGATTAGCTTGCAGTCCGCACAGGCTTATCAGGGACGACACTTTCCGCCTAAACTGGATTTTCGCTAAGAAGAGACATCATTTAAACGAAAAATTCAATAAAAGCGGAAATTGTCGT
Source organism: Dreissena rostriformis (assembly GCA_007657795.1). NCBI lineage: Eukaryota > Metazoa > Mollusca > Bivalvia > Myida > Dreissenidae > Dreissena > Dreissena rostriformis. The sequence continues at coordinate 125,560 of VMBQ01000721.1, read as the reverse complement.
CCCTGATTAGCCTGTGCGGACAATTAACGCACAAGCATTATGCCCAGTTTTCTCAGAACACGACACAAATATTATCTCATTAGTGTTACCTGTCTTAATTGATACGGTTATGCAGATACAAGTTTAAGCCAAAGTTCCACGTCACAAAATTTGAGAAATAATTTTGAGAAATGCTGATCAGATTTCAGTTGCCAACAGAACCATGCATGACAGACAATGTCACGTTATTCCTAACAATCGTAACGCTGAAATATGAAGGGTGTGGGGTTTATAATGACCTATGGAAACTGAGGACCGATTACAACGTGTCGTATCTGAAGTAGGCAAGTATGGGCCGCTGAAGTGCTTAATTGCAGGGCTGAAGATTCGCAAAATCCCGCACTTCTGGTCTCGACTCGATAATTACAGCTTTCAAGTGGCGAAAAAGGGTTTCCATGTACCGCCATTTTGTCGTGGGAAAAATGCACGCTGCGCGAAATAAAACATTGCAGCTATGACTTTAATGATGTTGACTGCATATGGCGGTAAACGGTTGGAATGCATTTGTTGTATAAATTGTCAGTAACTACTTTGCAATTCATTTGTGAGTGCATCGCATACATCAGTTTAAACTGTTTCGCATGTCATTTATATATATTTATGTAGCTTTATTCTGACACTTTCTAATCGTTTTGTTGTTATTACTATTATTTAGTTATGAGCGTGGTTGTTGAGAATATTAATAAAAAGCAATTTTATTAGATAATATTACGTTCTTGTCTCTGTAATTGATATGATTTATATTACAACAAATTAATTAAAACACCATTTTGGCCGTCCGCTTAACTTCCGAGCGTCACGAGGGCGACAGCATTTCATGCACGATTTGCTTTAGATCGCTTCTTCAATGTTTTGCGTGGCAGTAATAGCCTTAATGATCTTAAATATATATGAGCCTCGCTCTGTGACAACGGGGTTTAATGATTGTGCGTAAAGTGCCGTCTCAGACAAGCTTGTGCAGTCCGCACAGGCTAATCAGGGACGAAAATTTCGGCTTTTATTGTATTTTTCCTTTAAAGGAATACTCCTCTTGCGAAACTCCAGTTTAGGCGGAAAGTGTCGTCCCTGAGTAGCCTGTGTGGACTTCACAGACTTATCTGGTACGCCACTTTACGCACATGCATTTTAACCCCTTTTCACAGACCGAGGCTCAGATGCATTTAAGTTAATCATAACGATATTCTGTATGATTCCGTAAATCAGAAGGCTGGCAAAGTACGATTTTATTCAATAGCGGTTTTAGCTTACAGATGTGCAGCAATCTTTTGTTAAGCAAAGAAAATACGCATAATTATCTTACGATATGATTATATAATATGAGCAGCCTGTTAATAAAAAACTTGTCTACTTGATATTTATAACTGTTGTCTACTTGATATATATAACTGTTGTCTACTTGATATATATAACTGTTGTCTACTTGATATATATAACTGTTGTCTACTTGATATATATAACTGTCTACTTGATATATATAACTGTCTACTTGATATATATAACTGTCTACTTGATATATATAACTGTCTACTTGATATATATAACTGTCTACTTGATATATATAACTGTCTACTTGATATATATAACTGTCTACTTGATATATATAACTGTCTACTTGATATATATAACTGTCTACTTGATATATATAACTGTCTACTTGATATATATAACTGTCTACTTGATATATATAACTGTCTACTTGATATATATAACTGTCTACTTGATATATATAACTGTCTACTTGATATATATAACTGTCTACTTGATATATATAACTGTCTACTTGATATATATAACTGTCTACTTGATATATATAACTGTCTACTTGATATATATAACTGTCTACTTGATATATATAACTGTTTCGTCTTATAAGTCATCTGGTTAAATCGTCCCTTATGGTATTTCAAATATAACTGCAATTATATAAATTGTTATTTCATTTAGTATACAAGTTTCTTATAATTATTATGATACGTATTATTATAGTTATTAATATTTACTTTCATTATAACTTGTCGTCTATTCCATAAAGCATGGAAGAGTTTGGAACACGTACAGCTGTTCAAAAAGAAATTTTTATCGAACGCTGAAACTATCAGAAATAAATCTTTAATCTGTGTTGCTCATCTTCGCGAACCGCTTTTATCAAGTGATTTCCTAAGACGATAATTTACCTTGTTATCAGTTTCATCGTGAACTTTTGTTGTTGAAAGGTCGCTACACTCGTTTTTTTTAATTTATATTTTAATTTGGAAAGCACGGCTGCTCTTTTCCGCGTGATAATATTGAAAGACACGAAACAGTTGGTTGAATTAAACACTAATAAATATAATAACAATTAACTCTGATGTTTTATGTGGCAGTTGCGGTCGTAAATGACAGACAGTAGCAACATAGAAACGGGTATTTTACGACATTTTTACTAAACTTTATACCCCAAGTCTCATATCGACCTGATAAAACCGTGTCTGATAAAACAAATCAGGTTATTAGGCGTTTATAATCTTATATGTTTGGAGGTGCGACATATTACTATAAATCAAATATTTAGTCATCATTTTTGCAGAAATGAATCAGATTCAACAACGCAAACATGTTGATAACAAGATGTAATACATTTTAGAAACCCGCATTTGAGGAATAATTAAAAATAACTCTTAAAGTCATGCAAAACGCGTCATTACATTATCAAACAGATTCATTTACGCTAACAATACAAATGCGTAGCGATTATATATTATTATTTATTAAAAACGATTGTAATGATAAACAGAAAACAGGTTACATAGTTTTGTTTTTTAATTATCAGGCTCGGCACCAAGGTGTATCACATTTTTGACACACATGGTAAAAAAACCCGCAAAACCTATTTAAACAACATTAAGAGAAAGTGCTCCTGACGTCATGTTTAACGCGTCAAAAATTCTACAACGTATATCTCCCCGCTGAAAATGTAGAGTCATGGCGATTGTTTTTCCATATTGTTTTAAAGTGAGGTCGCGTACAGAAATAATATACAGAAAAACAGGTAACGGCATTATATTTTTTGTAATATACATACCAGGCTCAGCACGAATGTCAAAAAGGCTGGGCAAGCCTCGTTATACTTAAGCCTCACCTGATTAATTAAAAAAAAAAGGATATGGTAGAAACCTTTTACTAGCATTCGCTATGATCATAGCGCGGTTATAAGTTAACATATAACGTATGTGCATTTTCCAAAGATGAATAGCCTTTAAGGTATTTCTCACACTCGAAATACACTAGATACAAATACTATTGTAAATTATAGTACAGCTGAACTATTTGTACTTAACGTCTCTGCAAATTGTATAATTGGCAGCACGATTACACCTTTACAGAATGGAAAACATCAGCTCAAGCAATACTGTATGCGTCGCGGTCTGGGAAAACGGGTCTTAATGCATGTACGTAAAATGTCGTTCCAGATTAACCTGTGCAGTCCGCAGGGGCTAATCATCGAAGGCACTTTCCGCCTAAAATGGATTTTCGCTATGTAGAGGCTTTCTTTAAACGAAAAATATTTATCATAAAGGCGGAAAGTGTCGCCCCTGATAAGCATGTGCGGACTGCACAGGCTAAAATGGGACGAAACTTTACGCACATGCCTTAAGCCTCGTTTTCCCATAGTTTGGCTTATATATCAGACGCATAACGTGATTAAAGGTAGAAAACATTAGACAATACAAATAAAACACATATTTACTTTAGTCCTATACTTAAAGGGACCTTTTCACGTTTTGGTAAATTGACATAATTGAAGTAAATGTTTCAGATTCTCAAATTTTCGTTGTAGTTATGATATTTGCGAGAAAACAATAATACTGTACATTTACCATGCTCTAAAATATACATTATATGCATCTTTTGGCGATTTAAAAGCCTGAAAATAATAAAGCGTTACAAACGCGAAATGATTTAATTATTTTGTAGAGTTCTGTTGTTATCGTTATATTTTGTAACATTACGAGGATTGTTTATATAAAGTACACCAATCACTGTATGAGCACGGATGGCCGAGTGGTCTAAATGCTAGACTTTTACACCAATGGTAAGTGGTTCGAGCCTATTTGAGAATTTCTTTTTTTCTTTCTTTATTTTTTTACTGGTGCTGTTTAGTTCCAATGTTTACATTTATCAATTTAAAGCATTTAATGAAAAATTTCAATACATGCCAACATGTGTGAAATGGTCCCTTTAAGTCAATTAATCTTCTGATTTTATCGGTCAATAAATAAGAATCTAACAGAAAATTCGATGGGCACATTAAAGACTACAATGGGACTGTAAATATCCACTTTCTTAAACAAAATAAGGATACTTTTAGATTTAACATAACTTAACAACGCACCTGTAGTGATAGTTAATTAAATCTACATAAATGAACTATGGATGTGTACAAAAAACACTAGAGAACTGAACGTGTCGATGAATACAGTATAATAAAATGGCTGGACTGTAAATGTGAACAGTAAAACTTGATCACAGGACTGTAGACTCTAAGAGACTCCCCAGATAAGCAGATCCGAGAAGCAGGCATTGTTACCTGCACCAGCAGGTAATGGTCGGCCACAGAAACTGTAAGTCAAGCTGAGAATTCGCTCATACACAGAGACATTGTAGGATTGACTGCTGTATGACGTCAGGGGTTTGGAGCAACAAAAACAATTCTGTGGAGCCGAGCTGACAAGAAAGAGAGGCGCGCCATGATCCAGGCAGATGTCGGGAAGGCAGAAGATAACAAGAGACAAGCTAGAGCTTCTGCCATACATGTATCTGCATATCAAAAAAACTGCAACAATAAAGTCAGACAATATGGTGCCGTATCAAAATGACTGTATTGTTTGTTATATTGTTATTTAAATCAATCACTTCAAAAAGTATATAGATTTGGCTAGAAACAACTCGCTTACTGAAGCAATTGGGTGCATTTATAACAGTGCTCGCTTACTAGGCCACTGGCGTGTAGTTGTTTATAGTGCTCGTAAAATATAGCACTTGGATGCGTGAATCCTAGTGCTCGCTCATTGCAGCACTTTGAAGCTTACTACAACACGTTGATGTAGTTGTTCTAAGTGTTCGTTTACTACAACACGTTGATGCAGTTTTTCCTAGTGCTCGCTTACAACAACACTTTGATGCAGTTTTTCCAAGTGCTCGCTTACTACAACACTTTGATGCAGTTTTTCCTAGTCCTCGCTTACTACAACACTTTGATGCAGTTTTTCCTAGTGCTCGCTTACTAAAACGCTTTGATGCAGTTGTCCCTAGTGCTCGATGATTACTACAGCACGTTGATGCAGTTGTTCCTAGTGAACGATTAATAAAACACTTTGCTGCAGTTCTTTCTAGTTCTCGCTTTCTACTACACTTTGATGCAGTTGTTCCTAGGTCTCAACTAATACAACACTTTGATGCAGTTGTTCCTAGTGCTCGCTTACTACACCACTTTTATGCAGTTGTTCCTAGTGCTCGATTACTACATCACTTTAATGCAGTTGTTCCTAGTCCTCGATTACTACAGCACTTTGATGCAGTTGTTCATAGTGTTCGCTTACTACAGCACTTTGATGCAGTTGTTCCTAGTGCTCGCTTACTACATCGCTTTGATGCAGTTGTTCCAAGTGCTAGCCTACTACAGCACTTGGATGCAGTTGTTCCTAATGCTCGCTTACTTCAGCACTTTGATGCAGTTGTTCCTAGTGCTTGCTTACTACATCATTTGATGCAGTTGTTCCTAGTGCTTGATTACTACAGCACTTTGATGCAGTTGTTCCTAGTGCTCGATTACTACAGCACTTTGATGCAGTTGTTCCTAGTGCTAGCCTAGTCGAGCACTAAGATGCAGTTGTTCCTAGTGCTCGCTTATTACATCACTAAGATCCAGTTGTTCCTAGTGCTCGATTACTACATCATTTTGATGCAGTTGTTCCTAGTGCTCGATTACAACAGCACTTTGATGCAGTTTTTCCTAGTGCTCGACTGCTACAGCACTTGAATGCAGTGTTACATAGCTTACTAAAACACTTTGATTTCATGCAGTTGTTCCTAGTTCTCGCTTACTACAGCACTTTGATGCAGTTGTTCCTAGTGCACGATTACTACAACACGTCGATGCAGTTGTTTCAAGTTCTCGCTTACTTCAGCAATTTGATGCAGTTGTTCCTAGTGCTCGATAACTACAGCGCTTTGATGCAGTTGTTTCTAGTGCACGATTACTACAACACGTCGATGCAGTTGTTTCTAGTGCACGATTACTACAACACGTCGATGCAGTTGTTTATAGTTCTCGCTTACTACAGCACTTTGATGCAGATGTTCCTTGTGCTCGAATACTACAGCACTTTGATGCAGTTGTTTCTAGTTCTCGCTTACTACAACACTTTGATGCAGTTGTTTCTAGTGCTTGATTACTACAACACTTTGATGCAATTGCTCCTAGTGCTTGCTTACTAAAACACTTTGATGCAGTTTTTCCTAGTGCTCGCTTACTACAACAGTTTGATGCAGTTGTTCCTAGTGCTCGATTACTTCAGCACTTTGATGCAGTTGTTCCTAGTTATCGCTTACTACACCACTCTGATACAGTTGTTCCTACTGCTTGCCTACTAGAGCACTTGGATACAGTTGTTCCTAGTGCTCGCTTACTACATCGCTTTGATGGAGTTGTTCCTACCGTTCGATTACTAAATCACGTTGATGCAGTTGTTCCTAGTGCTAGCCTACTAGAGCATTTGGTAGCAGTTGTTCCTAATGCTCGCTTGCTTCAGCACTTTGATGCAGTTGTTCCTAGTGCTAGCCTACTAGAGCACATTGATGCAGTTGTTCCTAGTGCTCGCTTACTACATCACTTTGATGCAGTTGTTCGTAGTGCTTGATTATTACAGCACTTTGATGCAGCTGTTCCTAGTGCTTGATTACTACAGCACTTTGATGCAGTTATTCCTAGTGCTCGATTACTACAGCACTTTGATGCAGTTGTTCCTAGTGCTAGCCTAGTAGAGCACTTAGATGCAGTTGTTCCTAGTGCTCGCTTTCTACATCACTCAGATCCAGTTGTTCCTAGTGCTCGATTACTACATCATTTTGATGCAGTTGCTCCTAGTGCTCGATTACAACAGCACTTTGATGCAGTTGTTCCTAGTGCTCGACTACTACAGCACTTTAATGCAGTGTTCCATAGCTTACTTAAACACTTTCATGCAGTTGTTCCTACTGCTCGCTTGCTAAAATGCTTTTATGCAGTTGTTCCTAGTTCTCGCTTACTACAGCACTCTGATGCAGTTGTTTCTAGTACACGATTACTACAACACGTCGATGCAGTTGTTTCAAGATCTCGCTTACTTCAGCACTTTGATGCAGTTGTTCCTAGTGCTCGATTACTACAGCACTTTGATGCAGTTGTTTTTAGTGCACGATTACTACAACACGTCGATGCAGTTGTTTCTAGCGCACGATTACCACAACACGTCGATGCAGTTGTTTCAAGTTCTCGCTTACTACAGCACTTTGATGCAGATGTTCCTATTGCTCGATTACTACAGCACTTTGATGCAGTTGTTTCTAGTTCTCGCTTACTACAACACTTTGATGCAGTTGTTTCTAGTGCTTGATTACTACAACACTTTGATGCAGTTTCTCCTAGTGCTTGCTCACTACAACATTGATGCAGATGTTTCTAGTGCTCGCTTACTACAACACTTTGATGCAGTTGTTCCTAGTGCTCGCTTACTACATCGCTTTGATACAGTTGTTCCTACCGTATGATTACTACATCACGTTGATGCAGTTGTTCCTAGTGCTAGCCTACTAGATCAATTGGATGCAGTTGCTCCTAATGCTCGCTTACTTCAGCACTTTCATGCAGTTGTTCCTAGTGCTAGCCTACTAGAGCACTTTGATGCAGATGTTCCTAGTGCTCGCTTACTACATCACTTAGATCCAGTTGTTCCTAGTGCTCGATAACTACATCACCTTGATGCAGTTGTTCCAAGTGCTCGATTACAACAGCACTTTGATGCAGTTGTTCCAAGTGCTTGCTCACTACAGCACTTTGATACAGTTGTTTCTAGTGCTCGCTTACTACAGCACTTGGATGAAGTTATTCGTAGTGCGCGCCAACTACAACACTTTGATATAGTTGTTCCTAGTGCTCGCTTACTACAGCACTTGGATGCAGTTGTTCCTAGTGCTCGCCAACTACAACACTTTGATACAGTTCTTTATAGTGTTCGTTTACTACAGCATGTTGATGTAGTTGTTCCAAAAGCACGCTTACAACAGCACATAGATGTAGTTGTTCCTAGTGCTCGCTAACTACAACACATATATGCAGTTGTTCCTAGTGCTATGTTACTGCAGCATGTTGATATAGTTGTTGCGAGTGCTCGCTTACTACAGCACTTTGATACAGTCGTTCGTATTGCTCTCTTACTACAGCACTTTGATACAGCTGTTCCTAGTGCTTGATTACTACAACACTATGATACAGTTGTTCCTAGTGCTAGCTTACTAAAACACTTTGATGTAGTTCTTCCTTGTGCTCGCTTACTACAGCATGTTGATGTAGTTGTTCCCAGTGCTCGTCTACTACACCACTTTGATACAGTTGTTCTTAGTGCTCGCTTACTACAGCACTTTGATACAGTTGTTCCTAGTGCTCAATTACTACAACACTTTGATACAGTTGTTCCTAGTGCTCGATTACTGCAGCACTTTGATACAGTTGTTCCTAGTGATCGCTTACAACAGCACATTGATTACGTTGTTCCTGGTGCTCGCTTACTACAGCACTTTTATACTGTTTTTCCTAGTGCTCGATTATTACAACACTTTGATACAGTTGTGCCTAGTGATCGCTTACTACATCACGTTGATACCGTTGTTCCTTGAGCTCGCTTACTACAGCACTTTTATACTGTTGTTCCTAGTGCTCGATTACTACAGCACTTTGATGCAGTTGTTCCTAGTGCTCGCGTACTACAGCACGTTGATACAGTTGTTCCTAGTGCTCGCTTATTACAGCACTTTGATGCAGTTATTCCTAGTGCTCGCTTACAACAACACTTGGATTCAGTTTTTCTTAGTTCTCGCTTACTTCAACACGTTGATGCAGTTGTTCCTAGTGTTCGCTTACTAGAGCACCTGGATGCAGTTGTTCCTAGTGCTCACTTACTATAGCACTTTGATGCAGTTGTTCCTAGTGCTCGCTTACACCAACACTTGGATGCAGTTGTTCTTAGTTTTCGCTTACTGCAGCACTTTGATGCAGTTGTTCCTACTGCTCGCTCACAACAACACTTGGATTCAGTTGTTCTTAGTTCTCGCTTACTACAGCACTTTGATGCAGTTGTTCCTAGTGTTCGCTTACAACAGCACTTTGATGAAGTCGTTCCTAGTGCTCGCTTACACCAACACTTGGATTCAGTTGTTCTTAGTTCTCGCTAACTACAACACTTTCATGCTGTTGTTCCTTGTGCTCGCTTGCTACAACACTTTGATGCAGTTGTTCCTAGTGCTCGCTTACTACAACACTTGATGCAGTTGTTCCTAGTGCTTGCTTGCAACAACACTTGGATTCAGTTGTTCTAAGTTCTCGCTTACTACAACACTTTGATGCAGTTGTTCCTAGTGCTCGCTTACTAGAGCACCCGGATGCATTTGTTCCTAGTGTTCGCTTACTAAAACACTTTGATGAAGTTGTTCCTAGTGTTCGCTTACTACAACAATTTGATGCAGTTGTTCCTAGTGCTCGCTTACTAGAGCACCTGGATGCAGTTGTTCCTAGTGCTCGCTTACTACAACACTTTGATGCAGTTGTTCCTAGTGCTCGCTTACTAAAACACTTTGATGCAGTTGTTTCTAGTGTTCGCTTACTAGAGCACCTGGATGCAGTTGTTTCTAGTGCTCGCTTACTAGAGCACTTGGATGCAGTTGTTCTTAGTGCTCGCTTACTACAGCACTTGGATGCAGTTGTTCCTAGTGCTCGCTTACTAGAGCACTTGGATGCAGTTGTTCCTAATGATCGCTTACTACAGCACGCAACGTCGTTGATGCAGTTGTTCCTAGTGTCCGCTTACTAGAGCACTTTGATGCAGTTGTTTTAGTGCTCGCAATCTACAACACAAAACAAATTTCCATCGAGTTCTCTCAAAGTAAATATTTTACAGACAACGAAATATATACCGTCGGTTACGGCGATGTTGTTCCAAGTGATAATATTTTCTACTCCACATATGTGTCGCGTTCTGAGAAAACTGGGCAAAATGCATTTGCGTAAAGTGTCATCCCAGATTAGCCTGTGCAGTCCGCACAGGCTTATCAGGGACGACACTTTCCGCCTAAATTTGATTTTTGCTAAGAAGAGTCTTCAGTTTAAAAAAAAAATCCATAAAAGCGGAAATTGTCGTCCCTGATTAGCCTGTGCGGACTGCACAGGCTAATCTGGGATGACAATTAACGCACAAGCATTATTCCCAGTTTTCTCAGATTACGACACATATAACACATACATGTATATCACGCAACCTCACAGTTAAGTGTTACCTTGTTGACCGTTTTGGACTCAAATATTGAACATCCAACGCATACTTACGGCCAATAAGTTGTAATGCATAATTTATTCTAAATATTGTATAGTGTTATTTCATCTCGACTTGCTGCATTCAGAATTAATTGTGCAGATCATAATAACATGATAATTGTCTCCCACAAATTTGCGTAATACAAACAAATTAAATATTAAAAAAAAAACATTGCATTATATTGTGTCTTCCAACGGTTAAGTGTGTTGTTTTTTTATAGATCAGAATGATTCTCGATCCATATAAGATAGAACACACTTTACGACTAATAAACGTGCGATGCCTTAAACTAAATACAGTATCTTTGATATAAATATAACACGTTTACTTCAAAAACAATGAATGGTAATTCTTCTTTTTTTTCAATTCCATTCTCTATTGGAGGCGTGCAAAGGCCCCATCCGATTTATAAAATTGGACCCAGTCTACAAAAGCTCGAACGCATGCTGGGGCGTAAATGCGCATAAGGAGATTTTGTAAACAATCGCCATGATTACAAAAATCTGTAAAACATGTAAATTTCTATTTTGTGTCTGTTTGTGTTGGTGTTTCTAAAGTGACATGACACGTGCATTACAAGACATCGTATTAACTGGACAATACCCTAGACACGTCTTGATTGTTTTTGTTCGACGAAACAAGACACCAAACGTCGTCTGCTTTGCACGTTGGTATTGCGGTGTCACTGAAAAGAAACCTACGTAGAAAAAATTACCCACCATTCTGTGGGAACAGTTTCGTTAATTGAACATCTGTTACCGCGTTTATTTCTTATTTCTATCGTTTTTCAAACTCCACCAAAAATGACTTGAGTATAGGCGTCTAAACATTCCTTTGTTAAAACTGTTCTGGAATTGAAGGTTTCGATCGAAGCCTATTTATGGCTTAATTACAAAGCAGCCCTGTGCGATTGTCATTATTTAACATGTGTTCAAAGAGTTTATCTAAAAAACGACCGCTTTTAGAAACGAGCCCATATGGCACGCGGTGAAAACGCGCGGTAATCGCAGACTGAAAATTATCGATAGATGCTGGTGGTGATCAACTATCCCGAACGTTAAATAACAGCTAACCACGACAGTTCAAAATATAATAATCTCATTACAATACTTTTTGATATCAATTCCGCCATGACGAATCGGAGACCGCTGCATTTCTTCCGATTGGTCGAAGCTGTGTTTACTATTACAGCGCCTGATGGGCCGCACGCGCCCGACATCGAAAAGAGCCCGGATGACATTACCTGCTTTTTGCACCTGCGTGTTCAATAAGGCATGGAAATCAACCGCTAAAATCTCGCCAAACATTAATTTTGATAACGGGAGGTTGGAAAAAGTACTCATTTGAGCGAAGAGCTGTCATTTCGTTTCATGTTTAGATGAGATAATACTTTAAATATCAGATTTTAGTATTAAAAAACAATAATGAAGTCATGTTTCAAACGAACAAAGAGCGCATAATATATTGTTTTATGATGCAAACATTCATTTTGAGAGTAAAATAATATGATATTGATTTATTTGTTTTTGTCATCTAAAAATCATCGTTGTCACAATCGCCAGGTATGTTTAGTCAAAAATATGTTTCACGAAAGCTCGGTGTAATATTATCCATAATTTGCATATTAAATGTGTGAAAATCTATAGCGATAATCAGCGATAATCAGCGATAATCAGATGAGGTCCTCGTGCAAACACATAAATTAACAAGTGATGAGTTTGCCACACACTATGCTTTTGAGCGATTTTGACCCATATATGTGGCCTTTGACCTTGAAGGATGACATTTACCTTTCACCACTCAAAATGTGCAGCTCCAGGAGATACACATGCGTGCCAAATATGAAGTTGCTATCTTTAATATTGCAAAAGTTATGACCAAGGTTAAAGTTTTGGACAGACACACACAATGACACACACAATCACAGACAGACAAGCTCAAAACAATATACCCCTTCTTCTTCGAAGAAGGGGGCATAAAAAAGCATGCGCGGAATAAACAAATGACATGCACTTTCCGCTTTCATGGATTTTTTATTTGGTTTAGAGGAATCCGCTTTTAAAGAAAATCCAGTGTATACGGAAAGTAAAATCCCCGATGAGCCTGTGCGGACTGCAGGGTTAATCTGGGACGACACTATCCACACATGCATAACATACCGTTTTAACAGGGCGAGGCTTATTTCGTATTTGCAAGCAACAACATACGCACTTAACGTGCAATTTGTATTATATTATGATTTTGTTTATGAATGATTAATAACTTATATAATAAAGTATGTGTTATAAATTCTAACTAATACACTTCTATTTGTCAACCGCTATAATATTTAATTTCCGTTAGAACCACATCTTAAATTATTTCGCATTTAACAAAAATAATGATAGTTGCCTATGAACCAATTTAGGTTCACTATGATTCAAAGATGCTCTTGCATGTGCAAAACGACGTCAGTCGCACCAATATTTGCATATTGATACACACAAGCGGCTAAAAAAACACATGATAGCCTGGGACCTTGAATAATCGGAAACCAAGCTGCGTTGCAATCCGGTGGAATCGAAATCTGTCAGTATGAACGATTGCATCGACATATGTTTATCGCAACCCATTGTTTCACCGTCGGTTTATACCACTGCCCGTACCATATGAGGGAATGCACGTATCTCACCTGCTCGTCATAGGACCCGCATTGTTCTTCTGTTAATTATATTATCGTAGTTAATTTTCAGCCGCCAAGGCAGCCGAGCGGCTCGCAATTTCCCGCGTGCTCGCAACGCTATAAACAATAGACGCCTTAGTAATTATCGACTGAATTGCACACCCGAGGGTTATTGCTCCTAAAACAACTCGAATTGTTATTGTCCGTAGATTAAATTTGTGCAGCAATCAGTTAGTATAGGGTACGATGACAGAAAAATACCGATAGATATAGTCAGCGATTACGGCAGGTGAAGATAGCCGGATTTCGCTCATCTCAATTAACAATTAAATTATCGCGTTTGTTTTGTTTTGCGTAATGTGACATTTTACATTGATATGTTCAACGTTATAGTTTTTGCATGGCGTTTGATTGATTTCAAAAAGGATAATATATTTGCAATAAAACTCATTATTTTAGTAACAAACATTCAATAAAACAGCGGTATTAGTAACACGCATTCAATAAAACAGCGGATTAATAATTTGAAATTTAAGAAATATATTGCGGATTCATCATTGTCCTCTTTGAATTTACCATCAATTAAATTGATATAATAAACCATACACATCACTCTGTAATAATTTCCGGACAAAGGTAATAAATAAGTGCACATACTCGTACTTTCTGTGCATCAACTGTTTGCTAATTGCACACCCAAAACATGCATATATCAACAACGTTTTGAGATTTATCAAAATGAAAAAACATAATTAATTATAAGAAAACGAAAAATGAACCCAAAAATATTTTGAGATAAAAAAAAATACAGTGACATATTTAGGTATGTTTGAATCAGTTTTGATCTGGGTGCCATAGGTTTCGATTCTTGTGACAGCTTGCTTTTATCTTGTATGTTTCATGCGAACAAGACGAGTCGCAAAAATTGCCCAGGAGCCTCAGTTCACTTCCGGTGACATGCGTGAACAGTATATATCGACAACAGCCCCGTCCATAGTTAAGAATACCTTCACTATAGCATTGTAAAAGAATGCCAAATAGTAACAGTTTGAAATCCCACGGGAAATCGGCCTGGTCGTATTAAATATTAATACCATTTTTGTCAACAAAGGCTCGAGCGCTTGTGTCGCAGACGATTTCATTTTGCCGCAGACGACTCTTTGTTCGCAGCGCCACGTGCACAGTAGCGCGCTGTTTGCCCAGACTCTTATCGATATCTGGCTCGGGTATTCATCCCATTTCTGCCCGTACGCTGACTTCTCAACGCGACCATCTACCGATGCCATTGTTTATTGAAATATGATAGAAATGATGAGAAAATTAAATACTTCCACAAAGCAATCGATACCTGCGAGCAGTGTAAATATTTGATGGCGACATTTGGCTCGCTCTTAAAGAATGTTTTGTCATTTCCATAGTTTCTTTGTGGTGCTTCTTTGTGACTTGATGTTGCAAATGTTAGCGTGGCAACATTTTGACTTAATGTTTTGTATGTGGTTAGCTATTCATTACTATGCGGATTTTCTGATTTGCACTTTAGTGACCTAGATTTGTCGACGGCTCAGTATCCAACATGCATTATATGTATTTGCATGCTATGATTCTTTTACAAATAGATCTTTTCTTATACTCGTAAACAGTGTAGTTGGTGACACTGTATACAGTATCCTTCAAACTATGGTTTCAAATTTTTAACCCTTTGCATGCTGGGAAATTTGTCGTCTGCTAAAATGTTGTCTGCTAAATTTCTAAAATTAACATTTTCTTCGATTTTTTTTCAAAGAATACTATCAGAATAGCAAACAGTTTGGATCCTGATGAGACGCCGCTGTCACTGCACGTTCTTCTGTGGCGTCTCATCTGGATCCAAACTGTTTGCAAAGGCCTGCAAAATCCGGTTCCAGCACTGAAAGGGTTAAATTGTGCTTGTGATACGCCCGTTTTCAAAATGGCACATAACATGAAATATTGCATGACCCTTTGGCGTTTCGTCGGGTCGGCTGGGTGGTGGTGGTGGGGAGGGGGTTGGAGTCGGTTGATAATGGCTTTCCAGTGCCTAACTTTTGCAAGAAAGGATGATTCTTTTTTTTTAAATAGCGTGACACAAATTGAAAGCGGAATGCCGCGTGCAAGAACCAGATCAATATATCTGAGGTCAAAGACAAAAATCAACCTTTAAATTTTAGAAATTAACCTTAAAACATTTTGTCCGGACAATAACTTTGCTCAATCCTTATGCATTTTAAAATGAAAAGCATTTGAATATTAAAAAAAGAACACAAGTAAAATCAATCAAGAATCTTTGCCACCCGTATGTACCAATCCTATTTTAGATTCCTCGCGTTGTTTTACACCGTTAGCCATTTAATTATTTCTAGATATTCCAATAAACGCTGGTCGGATCTTAATTAGGTATAATTAGACCACTTAAACCGTCGTCGGGACTATCACAAATTCCGCTTTAGAAACATTCACTGGAGTAATTTAGTAATTTTCCATCATTCAGTGCAAAACACCGATTGTTTTTTCCATTGATTGATGGTCTATTACAGCTGAAATTTCTGTTATAATTTCCTGAATCGTTTCTCTTCTAGGGTTTCAGTTTTACGGCCTTTTGTTTTCTAAGTACGCGGGCTTCCGTGTTAATATCTTATCGATGCAATGAAATGCGATAGGACGTTTTAAGGGCTTACAAACGGAGCAATTATGGAATTGTTGGACAGGGATTGAATCTCGGCCGTATCTAATTTAGCCGTATAGTTATGCTGTAAACAATAGATGCGTATTGATTGCTTACAATTTTCTCGGCGTTAGGTCGTGTAAAGTGTCACTTTTCAGGCTTATTACGGAAAAGTAAAGTGTGTCAAATAAATGCACTGAATACAAAAATTAATATTCGCGGAAAAGACTTGAACATGGGGCAAACAAGATTCCAAGTAGCATAGAAACATAAACAGTTTGGTAATATCTAGTACTCTGAATAAGTACCAGAATGCTTGTTGGGTCATTCATATAAACACGCATATAAATTGAGCGGCGACGTGCGAAAATGGGTCTTATGCCGTATGCGGCCAGCGTTGTTTCAGACCAGCTTGCCCGTTGTTAAATCACGCAAGCTTTCTTGGTTTCATTATAGCGGACAAGTAGGTTCAGACCAAACTGCGCGAATGGCGTAAGATCCAGTTTCGCATAACGCGGCTTAAATGTCATACTCTTCAAAACTCGCTTAGCGCTATGTTACGCCGCCTTTGCCTATCGAGTGCGGTGTTTTCGAACGCAAAAGCAAGTGTTTCGCCACCCAAAATCATACAAACGCATAGAGAATACTTAACCCATTGATGCCGAGTGGACTCTTCCATCCTTCTGAAATGGATCAATTTATTTCTAAAATTAGAGATGTCTGGTATATTTATTTCTATTTATTGAATATTTCTCACAGAAATTCCTTTAAGCAAACAGCGTAGACCCTGATGAGACGGCGTCTCATCTGGGTCTACGCTGTTTGCACAGGCCTTTTTTGTAGACGCTAGGCACAAATAGGTTAATTAAGCACGTGGAGAAAGATGGTCAAAAATGATGACGGGAAACAGCAACAGTCAGATCCAGTATGAGTCTCTGTTCGCCCGTCTCTGTGTCCTTCAAATAAATTGGCTTTAGATACCGTGTCGCTACATTATATTGCGCCCTCCCTTATTATTTCATTCTATTCAAACCATTCATCGACTCTTCCCTGTTCTCGAGACAAATATCCCAACGCTGGTGAACCTCTGAAAATGTAACCAGTAATACAAGTATTTGTGACAACTCTTTGTATTGAACTCGTTGTAATTTGAAAAGAAAGGTTAACTTGATTTTAACTTTTATATGCATATTCGTATCGGCGTAAGTGGCAATGCAAATGTACAATCATATTTATATGCATTGTCTCTTTATTTTAACATTTCTAGACCATGATACGTGCATATTGGGCTCGTTTGGACACGAGTTTGTTCTGAGTTCATGATTTTTTATTTTAATATAAACATACTTTTAACATGCATAATTATTTGCGCTTAAATCTTATGATATGCGGTTATGTCATAGCGATGCTCATTTTTAAACGTTTCACGAGCATATTGTGGTACACCACTTTGCAAGGCAATAAAACATAAATTGTCTTTTTATGATATAAAACGCCTTTGGTGCGTTGTTAGGTCGGTTACATGACAGGAATAACAGCGGCTAACGACAATCCCATAAAACGGTATTAATAATGCCGATGGTTCCGATATCTTTTGAAGAGATGCCCCACTTTGATGCGCGGTAAATTTTCACTAAAAGTGCGCATGTTTTCACGGCCTTATAAGATAAAATATTGTCAAACACATGATGATCCCCAAACATAAAACGCATTTATATACTTTACGGGTGACCCTTAATTGAGTTTTAATGGCGAGGGAATGGGAAAATT
This sequence comes from Dreissena rostriformis, assembly GCA_007657795.1. Lineage (NCBI taxonomy): Eukaryota > Metazoa > Mollusca > Bivalvia > Myida > Dreissenidae > Dreissena > Dreissena rostriformis. The sequence goes on along the minus strand of VMBQ01000721.1, from coordinate 107,805 downwards.
GCCTTCGGACGAGCTGATTGCATCAGTTGTTGATGATCAGATGAGTAAACGCAGGATTTAATAAAGAAAAATGGGCTCAAATGGGTGTAATTGTAATATTTATTGGGGAAGCTTCCCTTGTCCACCTTTAAATCTGCGCTGAAATCTTTATTGCTTTGTTACAAAGTAAATTACAGGCGCGTGCGGGTCTAAATTAAGAGGACACGCGCCCCAAAATGACATATTAATATGTATGGTTGTTTTAAAACGTAAGCTGTATGGTACCGAACATATGGACATACCGACGTTTGTACTTTACGAAATGTTGGGATATAGGGCGGGGAAGTCAAGTCGTTTATGTTGCCTTATTGATACTTAAACGAAGATGCCGACGGTTATGATGATTATAGATGACGGCGACAACGACGACGACGACGTTGCTGCACCTGATGATGNAATTTTTTTGTGTTTTTTTTTTTTTTTTTTTTTTTTTTTTTTGTGGTGGGGGGGGGGGGGGGAAACAAGTCCAAAGGAATGGGAATATAACAGAAGCTCATTATTCGTTTAGCTATAATTCAATTTGCATCTTAACCGTCAATGTGTGCAATTAATTCATCTTTTTTATGAAAATTCGCCTTAAGTATCGTACTAAAATATGCTCGACCTCCAATTCAATGAGCGTCTGTGAACCCAATGTCATTAATGTTTTGTGCCACAGCAAGCGTTGTTGCACCCATGATTGCGTTTGCGCGCTGAATATACCTGATTGAATTAATTCACACCGGAAAAACAAAAAGAATTGCGGTGGCCATTGAAAAAACTGTTTCCATACATTTGGCGTCCATTGAGAGTACTTGATTATTTCGGAGCGAGTCACTCATGCGTGCGACAGGTGCGTGTCCACAAATTCCAGTAATGCGCGCGCAATACCGTTAGCAACGTTTGTGCTAACGATGGCGGGGAATACATATGGAAATGTGCATTCAAATGGCATTTAAATGCTTGCTATCTGGAAAGCAAATGGATGCCGCAAATACAATCAGGTAACACGCTATTTTGAAGTATCATTATATATTTTTTTTTTAAATTATAATAAGAATAATAATAATAATAATAATAAGAAGAAGAATAAGAAAAAAAGAAGATGATGATGATAATGAAAAACAGGAAAGAAAATGATTACGCGTATGAAGAAGAAGAAGAAGAAGAAGAAGAAGAAGAAGATTTATACGAACACGTCTTTTAGATAAACTTATATTTATGTGTCATTAGTGTAAGCTATCGTTTTAAGTTTCAGTAGCATTAACACAAAGCTAAAGCCAAACGCTGACAGTATTGGAAGTAACCACTATATTGCGATGGTTGGTGTTTAACTTTTGACTTAATAACATAATTATTCTTTTAATAATTATAATGTGCATGCACAATTTAGTCCTTTTAATATAAAATACCTCTGGTCTCTTCAAATTTTCAACCTCGAACAAGGCATTTGAAGCAGCGCAATACCGTTCAATTATGATTCATGTTGTCCCATTATGTCCCGCTCTTTGTTCGACCCTAAAAGTCGCAAAATGGGAAATAATTACAAAGGATTCCCTTATTGAGTAGGACCTTTATTAGATTGATAGTCCAAATACAGCAAAGGGTCACGCAGCGCGCCATCTATTGAACTTCCCGATGTTGACTGGTGCGATATTATTTCAGACATAAAGCGCAGACGGGTTTGGTTCTGCATTGGCATCAAAAGTTCAAGTAAGCCACCAGACTTCCAAATATAGTAACATACGCAGATGCGGCCACGCTCTCTTTGAAAATCTCGTCTGCTACGGCGCGCGCGTCTTTGAGTGGCGCGTGCGGGATCCAGGCAGGTGGAATACCAGAAATGAGGGACGCTATGAACATATCGATTAGTTCGTTTGCTTTGATACGAAAACAAAGCAAAATTATTTGATGAGAACGGCGAATAATGTTTAGGAGAATAGCTCTGTATAGCTTTCCGTCTGTATAATGATGCCTCGAACATTCTCCTAGGCGGCGATTATTAATAGATCAATTTTCACGCGCGGTGCTAAAATTTCGAACTTTCTAGCTTTGATCATTTGTATCGTATGGCCGCAGAAGAGTTACCGTATTGAAATCAAAGTCGTCTGCGGGTTCCAGATGGCGCGTTCCCAGGTATAATTTCCAAGCTCGGAAGATAACGGCACACGTGCATTTGTAAAGGCAAATTCTCCCGCTGATATTTTTTTCTCTTCTTTTTTGTACTCTGGGTTTTTAACCATGCCCGTCTTCATAACTATACTACGTTTTTTTTTTTTTATTAAATTTATTGATATTTTACTAAATAGCTTTACCCGAAAAATAAATATTATCAGGCATTTAATGAAATCGCATTTAGCTTTTTCGCAATGGCAACATTTTTCTTTTAATAGTATATGGTTTGTAAAATGGGCACATTACAAAAAAATCAAAGTTGTTAAAAAGCGGAAGTTTAAGGTTTTTTTTAAGCATTCTATAAGACACTTTTCAAATATTGCCACTCTTTTAATTTGCATATCCGACATATTGTTTTGTTTAATAATAAACATCTGTAAGTTAAAATAAAGTATTGGAATTATCATAAAGTCTGTAAAAAGTGTGAAACTGTAAAAATGGAGCGTCTTTCGAAAGACGAACAAATAAAACAAAAAGACCCAACCCTCACGCCACCCACCCCATCCCCCCAAAAACACAAACAAAAAACCCGTCGCTCTCCAAAAATCAGGAATTAGTCGCATACAGTTTTATGTCGTCAAATTCCGTACCATTCCCTGCACATACACACTGTTCTTAAATCGGAGTAATTAAATACTTTCAAATATTTCATAAAAAACAATATGTTTCAGTTACATGTTCTTATTTCGTTCAATACTTAACTCGCAAACATAACATTAAATAAAAATTAATAGAGGCGGTAGATTATTCAGTTTATCTAAACTTACTTAATTTGATGATCTTCTGGAAGCGCTCACAGATTTGTTTGGTGATTTCAATCAAACCAGCTATGAATAAAATACGAACCTCACGATAATCTTGTCATGAACCGCAATGTTAACTCTCATCACAGTTTAGTTGTCATTCGTTACGCCTCTATGTATCATTATGCGTTTAAACTGAACAAACCTTTAATACGGATTTTTTTTTCAATTTAAAGGGAAACAACTATTCTTAACGTTCGCATTATTGCAGACAGAGTAATCTATCTTTAACGTCTGACTAGCTTACGAAACAAAACATAAACATTAAATGATATATGTATAATAAAATAATAAAACATTGTACGTGAAGCAAAGTTCCGACGTTTGCACCATAGTATTACTTATGTCACATTTAACAGAAAGTAATACGTTATATATGAAACGCTAAAGAAGAAACGTCTTTTCAAAGATTACACCATTGTGAAATCTCGTGGACCTCTTGATAGGGCACTAAATGTGTCGCGTTCTGAGAAAACTAGGCATAATGCATGTGCGTAAAGTGTCGTCCCAGATTAGCCTGTGCAGTCCGCACAGGCTAATCAGGGACGACACATTCCGCTTTTATGACATTTTTTGTTTAAATGAAGTCTCTTCTTAGCAAAAATCAAATTAAGGCGGAAAGTGTCGTCCCTGATTAGACTGTGCGGACTGAACAGGCTAATCTTGGACGGCACTTTAAGCACAAGCAGTATGCCCAGTTGTCTCAGAACGCGACTCAAATGTTTCTAGTTTTGGAATAATGTTAAGTAAATACAGCCGAAAGTAAACTGATAAGCTGCATTTGCTGTTAATAAAGTTGTCAATCATTGTATACATGTTGGAAATGCATAATGTTAATTATTTAAGATAATAAGAATTATATATAACGATGCCGTAGGTTAGTTTGACCCATGAACAAAAAAACAAAGAAAGAATCCAAAAAGACATGTATTTAAGTGGATTTGTGCATTATAACTGAACTAATTTTAAAAGAGCCCATTTTTCAATATCATTGCCGAACAGTCGAGGGTTATCTCACTGCGCGCAAGAACATTCCTTGCCAATATAAAGGACCGCATTGTAACATAAGGGGTTGCTCTCCTGCCATCGCAAACATTGTGCTGTCTTGCTGGTCTTAATGACAAATGGATACTCTAAATGTCGTTAATTTTGTATGGTCTTGTGTGCTTTTGGTGTATCCATTTGTCATAAAACAAAAGTACAAATATGTTACTGCTGTCGTTTTTAACTCGTCCCGTCCCTTGAAAAGTCTCTCGTAAGTAAATCAGATCGGTATGCTATACTAGCACTCTCCGGGTCCCATGTCCTCTGTTACTGCTTTGCAATGTAGCGACATCGTACACATCGCAATACGCACGCGACAAAACTATCTGCAAACTGTACCTTTACATTCACTTAAGACGAGTCGATCTACCAGTACGCAGCTACAAAGATCTGGGTATTAATGTTAAATAAAAAAACTGTAAACAAGCCCATTGAAATCATATCTTTGGATTTGACCCAGGGGACCCAGGGGAATAACTAATTACGGTCAAGAGTGGCGTTATTATCAAAAGGTAAACTAACTGACGAAGTTAAAGACATTAAATTCTGGCTTTCGTATCTGTCATTACACGGCTGTCACTGAAACTGTTTGAAACAAACATGTTGGTACTTTGGGATATATTTCTTTCCTTTAAGATTTTATTATGGAGCTAAAATGGGATTGTTTTTGATCATATACATACACAAGGATAAACATGGCACTCGAACAAACCATAAGAGTACTTGAGTTGGACTTTAAAAAAACCGAGTTATTGATATAAAGTCATTAGTTATACGAGGTAAATATATGTCTATTCACTCTGTTTGTCGATGGATTCTTATAAGGATTAGTGTGAGCTTTGAGAAGAACAGAAATTAAATTTTGAAACTTTGTGTGAAATTTCATTTTTGAAGGACTTACGCTTATCTTGACAAAAAGTGTGCTTATATTGCTCATGAGTAGATGGAAGGGGTTAAGGAATGATTCACTAGAAATGTTCTGTGCAATAAAGCTAAAGCAACACATTCAGATTGCAACTTTTGAATGAGTGTCTGTAGTTATATATAGTTGCGGCAGTGGTGCATGTTGGATAAACCAAAAGAACTAATTTATTAAACGACGGAAAGTGTTATTTGTAAGTGAATTATAAACACATGATAAAAATTCACTGCCAATATTAGTATATGTGTATGTGGTGTGCGATTACTCGCCTTACATGGACAATTGATGTTGATACAGTGCCGATAACATTTCATCAACACGACGAGAAATTAGTGATTTGAGAACCTTCAAAAACGGGTAATTGATGTAAAGTAATCAAACAAGTTAACTAGTAAGAAAGGTTGACACGTCATTATAAGCTGTAATTTCAATTTGAAATTAAAGGTTTCAGTTGCCCTTTTGCATTTACCGTTTAAGTTTTGTAGTCGATAAATAACAATACCGATTATAGTATTCTTTTATTACTAAACAGGCATATTTATTTTACACAACATAAATATAAGGGTAGTTGTTACTAAAGCAACAAATCCCGTCATTAAAGTCAGACATGCTTTTATTAAAGGGCACTCTGTAATATATATCCATGTAGGTTAACATTCTAAGACGAACAAAGCGTATTGGTATGTTTCTCGTATATTTCAAGAAAGAGAAATTGATAAAAAAAATCGGTGAGAGTAATTTGATCAAAAGATTGCGTTTTATTTTCAGCAATTGCTTTATTCTCCATTTCAGATGTAATACATTACAAATGTGAAATTATTCTTGTTTGCGCACAACGTTCTACACATAATGTTGGTCAACAGAAGGCTCATGCTTATAGTGTTGTTGATCACTATGATGATGGCAGTCAAGGGTCAACAGTTGTATAGTTCTAGTGTACAGTGGTTGCCAACAGGGCATGGAAACGAGGTAATGTATAAATGAGACGCGCTCTGGGAAAACGGGGCTTAATGCATGTGCGTAAAGTGTTGTCCGAGATTAGCCTTGCAGTCCGCACAGGGTAATTTGGGACGAACCTTTCCGCTATGATGGACGTTTTCGTTTCAAGGAAGTCTTTTCTAAACGAATATCCAGTCTCGGCGGAAAGTGCTGTCCCTAATTAGCCTGTGCGAGGCTTATCGCACAGGCATTTTCCAGGGGGCGCTGCTACAATGTAAACTACTCAACAGACTGGTTGTCCTATGTTGACTTTTAAGATGTTGCTAGAGTCAATTTCACCCAGGTGCCAACAGTTTAGCTGGTAGCTAGAGCAAAATTTCATATTGTTGTCCAGTACAAATATTGTTTTTAATCATGATGTCAGACTATATTTGTAAACGTACAATTAATATATTATCAAAATCTAGACTCTGGTTACATGTTGGTGTTTTACATTAACCGGTAAAACACGTCAATTTAATGTATGTGTTATTTGAAACTAGAGTAAAGCAACTGTCACGCTGCGACAGTAAAGAGTGAGCGAATGTATAAAAACTATTAACGTTAAACTCTGTCATGCGCATGAAAATTTCCATGATTCGAAAGCGAATAAAGACTAAATTTTGATTAACAAAATAAATTGGGTGTGAAAACTACTGAAAAGCGGATAAGAAGCGTATTCTACCGTATGTTTTGCGCTTGCGTGGAAATGTATGCAAAGCGTTTAATAAGCAACTCATTCATGGCAATAAAGAATAGCGTCCGATCGCACATTATACGCCCAGAAAGGTGTTAAACAACGTTTTTAATTAAATACACTGTACCATCATTTGAAGAATCGGACTGAAAGGTGCAATTATAATTTCTTTATTTTAATAACAAATGCAACCAAAATGTGCATTTATAAATGACTATCAACAGTAAATTTATAAAATACAATTGATTTTGTCAATCAATCAATCAATCAATCAATCAATCAATCAATCAATCAATCAATCAATCAATCAATCAATCAATCAATCTATCAATCAATCAATCAATCAATCTATAAATCAATCAATCAATCAATCAATAATCAACCTTTTATAAAATGCATTATGCAATATGTACGTTCGTGAATCTTTGGATAACCGTAAACGGCTTGCCGAAGCCGTCTAGAGCAGCGGTGTCGGATAACCTTAATAAAAACAACCCAACTCTTCAGATTACTAAATAGAATTTGAGCAATATGGTTTGCTGACGAAAAAAGGTGCAGAACAATTTAGTTATGTACACCTTTTTTCGAATATTCTACTGTTTATACTTGTAACATGATTTTTTTGTTGTTAATAATGCGTACCACGTCCGCAATGTTTTAATGTTTCTTGATTTTGAAAATGTATATTATTATACAATGTTTAAAAAACATATACGTGATATCTCGTCATATGATCGCCGCAAACCCTTTGGTGCAGAGGATTCTGACGAATATTATAGCAAGCATGATCGGATAGTTTCAAAAGTAAATGCAATTGAAAAAGCAATTGATAACATCAAACATGACCCAGCCGATGGCGACCAATTTCGTTCAACAATACGTACTCTTTAAAACAATTTGGTTGAATATGTTGAAGAGACAGACCATGATATTCATGATAATCGTCCAAGAGTTCAACAAAGACAAGAGATATGTCTATGAAACGCATTTTGAAACTAAACGAAAGGTTTTGTTCTTTACGATTTTTAATCTATATACTACATGTCATTACGATGGACATCGCTAATCGTCCGGTGGCATTACATGTATTATTAAATAGAGCGGAACCGTTTTAGCACATTTGGTAGTTCACAGTCCGAAAATCATATCTGTGCAATACGTTGAAACAAATACCCAGTGATTTAAAAGGAGATGTCTTTGAAGAAATAAAAGCCAACACTGTGATGACTTACAAATGAACACATTCTTTAACAGTGCTCTTCTTATTAAAAGATATTCAACCATTTGATCGAAACCTAAAAGAAAATTATAATAAAGGAGTTTACAGCGTTTTTCTGTTCATGAAGATAGTTCTTATGTAAAATGAAAAAGATTTCATTATGGTATTTCAATACATGGATCGTTTTTTTTTGCAGTTGCAGATATACAGTCATTTATCATGGCAACAATTCAACATCGGCACTTGCATTACACCCCCCTGTCTGATGGCATACAAAGTGATCAATAAAACTGCTCAGACATTCGGTCGACTCAGCGGGTATGAATGGGTTTGCGTCAAGGGATGTGGTACTAGTTCCACCGTGTCTGGTTTTGATGGCGTGTATTTTACGGAGGTTAGAAACTACACTGGAGCCACGTGGGAAGCCGGTGACGAAACTAAAGCTGTCAACTTCGGTGCGACTGTAACGAGTGAAATAGAATTAGAGTAAGTAAGGCAGGTAATTGTAGGCAAATCTGAAAATGAAAACGCTACTGATGTGGCATTTTCATTGAACATTCATTTTCTGCGGATTTGGTACTGAATATATCCAAACCGTTTTAAACCACACTTGAAATTGGTAAATCGTTAAATAAATGTCAGCTTCAGGATATGAATATTTATTTGGCGTATCAAATACGACAAGAACGACAAAACTTATTATAATTTCTTGCCTTAAGCGTCACAAGTCCCTGACAAGCTTTACCAATTGGTGTTTTACGTTTGCACCTGTATTACACAAATAGAAAAGAGAAACTCCTCATTTTTATTGCTTATTTTTAGTATGCTGTTTAATTTCAATTTACAATAATATAATAAATGGATATAAATTGCACGTACCGGCTATTTCGGTAATACACAGATCTGTCATATAGATGTCGACGTTATCATAAGTAACATTACAATATTTCGAATAAATTCACGACTTCTAAATAAGAACTGTTTAATAAAACTCCAGACACTAGCCTTACTTTCCGTACACTTCTTCTGGTTGCATTAAAACGTGGCTCGCCACATTGGAGTAAACGGATGTACTTCAGAACAACAGTATTTAGAAGGCTTTGCCATTATGGTTGTAAACGATGAAGTCTCTGGTCGCCCTTGCAACACATTACTGATGTTACGTTTTCATGATGTTAACATTGTAACTTTTGATCAAACTGTTTCGGACTTTGAATCTATTGTGTATTTTTTTAGTTACCTAATGTTGATACTTCATTCGTCCATATTTAAATGTAAGTGCATTTGTGTTTATTTGTTTAAATGTCTGTTAATCACATGTTTTTATTTATTTTGGTGCACAACTTTTTGAAAGCTTTGAAAACTGCGCGCTTAACACGTTCTCGAACACAAATCCCTAGCTTCTCAGATATTTTCAATTTGATAAAAAAAATGAATCGAGGCAATTGTTCATAAATAAAGTCTATATAAAATAAAAAATTAATACGAGCATACATGAAAGCTTCCGTGATCTACAATTTGAATATGCCTTAAGAGTAGTGGATTGTAACGATACTTTCTCTAGTGACAATGTTTCGGGAGTTTTATTATTCCTACAGGCTCGGCTTTCAAAATGCTTCCACGTCATACCAAGCAATGTTGTCGGGGCGAGCGATGTTGAACCTGGCCTCTCGTAACGACACGAACAGGACAAACATGAGTCCCTCACTGGTGGTGTTCCCCATGTATTCGTACGTTTTCTTGATGCGGTTGTAGTTAATAAGTTGCAATTGTACAGCTCCCAGCTTAATGACCCTCCGTAGTTGTACATCTATGCTCCAAGTGTCGAGGAAAAAATGATAATTAGAAATCGGTATAAAATAAACGTTAAAACATTTATTAGGTAAAACCTCTTTTAAAATGTATTGTATACATTTTATTTTATTAGCTAATAAAAGTATTGAAATGATGTACATGTAGTGCTTGTTTTACATGTTCAATTTAGAACTATCAGTGGTGTGTTTTATAACAATGTTATAAATCTGTTCACAATTTAACGTCTAGATTATCGCAGTTTGGTAATGCAATCATTTCTGATGATGTGTTTTATTTAAAAAAAACTAAGTATATAGTTAAGTGCTTGTAATTTATTAAAATACATATAGCGTACGTAAGTATAACGCATTGTTATCATACATTAATACCATTTTCATATAGCTCTTTGAATAACAATTTAAATTACTCCTTAATTTGAAGTGATTCTTTGTGATTCTTATTTCAATGAGTATGTATAGATCATTTGTCGCAATTTTAGGATTAAAATGGGATGAAGGTATTCTCAGGTAAAACTAATTTCTTGTTAAATGTGTGCTGGTTTTTAAAAATACATATTTTATCCGTCTGAACTTCAGAGTACCGCTGGGCTGCAGTGTTACCATCAACCTACATCCGTATGATGGTGATGGGGATTCCGTCACGTGTCAGTGGATACACACACTTCAGGGCGCCAGTCTCAATCAGGTTATTGTTTTGTAGTTGTATCATATAAGTAGCGCGGTCGACTTTCAAACCTAGAGTCGTGAGTTCGAATCCCATCCTGGCCATGTAACATGTGAGTGTATTGGTCATCAAATAACTTATACCACCATTAACAAACTGGTCTCTGGCAAGTGTTACTGCTTAACCCTTTGCCACAGGAAATGTGTGATTATTTTAACCAACGGCCGCAATATGACTGATAAACTGTTAACAATCGGCAAAAGATCAAAACATACTAACAAACCTTTTTAACTTCAAAACATGAACTTGATACTCGTGAACTCTATTGTACCCCCGTCACATCGGTTTTCGGTCTTGTTATGGCCAAACAAGTAAGTTTAATGCAAACGTCGATAGTCTTACTTAAAACGCCAATGCTGTTGTGTGTTTTTTTCACACAAAAAATAAAAAATATCGCCAGCCATGGTCCGGGTTGTCGCTATTTGTTTTTATTGCGTGAACGCGGCTTTCTCACCACGTCCTTAGGGTTTTCACTGCGTCGATTCTGCGTTTTTTGGCCTTTAAGCGACTGTCATCGGCAAGGTCATTTGCGTCCTCACTTCGTTATTAACGTGTCATCTGCGTCTCTAATGCGACCTTGTCGTTTACATTGCGACTAAGAACGCAGACATACAATTCAGAAGGGGTTGCCAAGCATCTCCGGTCGTGTATGAACCATTTCTTAGAGTGTCAATGGTGATTCTAGTACGTCTGTACTATATGTATGTCCCTCTGACGTTCTTCGCGGCGTTAAAGCCAGGGCCCGTATTCACCAACAAACTCCTAGGGCCGTATTCACCCACCTATTCTATGACTTGAGAATAAAGAATAGACTTAGGACCAAGACAAATACATCCAACGATTGAATATAAACAGACTTACACTGGTGATTATGTCATTAACAAAATATTGTGCATAAAGAATGATGAAGATAAAGGAGTTTAATTTCAAGTTTGATTCAAAGTTAAAGCGATTATTGAATTTTCCAATTTAAAGAATATTCTTTATTTATTCCCAGACTNAAACATTTAGCGATTGTCTGTGATAAGTGGGAAATGTTGTGTACGAAAAAGAAGAAAAATGAGTTTAAATAGGTGATTAAGATCTAGTTAAGTGTGAAACATCAAATGAATTGACTTTACTTTGTCGAGTTAAGGGGTTTTGGAGTTTGGATCCGCCTATGCAGTTCAATATCACATGCAATTTTACTAATGTTGTGTATGAACGGAGGTCCACGGTGCATGATTGGACGTTTTTTTTTTAAATATGCTGATGATGTTCTACATTGTCTTGGGTAAACAACAAATTTTGTTCCCAAGAAAAAAAGTGTTCCCACGGGGTCTAAATCCTAGATGGCCGCCAAGATGGCCGACCAAAAACCTTGAAAATACCGTTTTTTCGCAAATGACACAAACAACATATATTTTCATCGATTTTGGTAAGCTTGTTAATTTAAGCAATTTAGAACATATTATTCTTATCAAACAAATTCGTTTTTTTGTGAAATATTATACATTTAATGAAAAATATGACTATATATATGAAAAAAGGTACAAAAAACATGTGTTTTTTTTGCTTATGACATGTTTCAATTTGTACCTGAAAAGCAGTTGAGATACAATTATCATACTAACTACATTTATGCACACCTATGGGACTAAGGAATATAATAATATAATATTTCATGTGAATTTTACCAATAATTGTGATATATAAGACGAGAAAAGTGGGGGGGGGTTCATGTTATAAAGACGACCCCGCTGCGTACTTGAAGACCCTGCCGCTTTCTAGGTCTCCGTAAGAACGCAATAAGAAAAGTTAAGATCAAACGGTTCTACCAATGTTTTACATGTAGATGTTGATGGTGTGAAAATGTAATAATGTGAACTTTCATTGTCAAAATACTTCTCATCAAACGTTGCTACTGCGATCGACGGAAGTAAACATAAAATATTCATCTCGACGTTTGTAAACAGACAGGAAAATATATCCAATTGGGATAACAGCGGTATTTGCATTAAATTATCAATATTCACTGATATATTAATTTTATTTGTTTAAGTTTTAAAGAATGAGAGAATGCGGACATTACCGACAAATGTTTTTGTTGAATATGTGAACGCCGAATAAACTCGTATTTGTTTAGGCAATCCTAGTAACGGTATTTGATCTTATCCCAGGATTCGTGCACACTGACACTGAGCGCCTCCGTAGCCAATAGATACGCAGTGAACGGGCTATATTCAGGGGAAGTAATTGCCGAGGACTACAGCGCAGGGACTGTCACTCTATCCAAAGGAGGCAACTCCGTAACATCAACGGGGCCGTTTAGTCGCGTACCAATATTGGTAAGACGAAAAATATTGTTCATTTTAAGGGTACCCTACATACCCGAAGAATTCTTCCTCACTTACAACATTTAACTTTATATGTCTGATATGTTTAAACGCCTCTTATAATACCATGTTTTTAAATAAAATTTATTTGCTTGATATCACTAATTAAATGTTAAAGAACATTGCGAAAGTCATTTTTTCAGTTTATGAATTAGAAAGTTTCATATTTAACAAAAAGAAGAAAAGCGACGATTACTTCCCCTTTTTTACACCCGATTATGTTGTGGTATGTGAATAACATATGCGCGACCTTTTTATCACAATTTCATTATATATTTATTTAAAAAAATATTACTATTATTATTAATATTATTTTCTTTCATATACACATGTATATGTATTATTATTATTACTACACGAATTTCAGTTTTCTGTTCACGTGACAGCCCCTCCTGTTTCGAGCACGTGTCATGACTTGCCGCGACTGAAACCGGTCTCAGAGCCCGTTTTTTCCATCCAGACCTTGGGCACGATATCACGAGTCATAGAATCCGACACCGCATCAACCGTGTAAGACCGTGAACGAAATTAAATATTCATCGGAACTTATAAACTTCATTTTTTCTGCAATCTTCAGAGCACGTTAGTTCCTGATCTCTTACAACCACATAACCCTTTTCAAACAGTCATTAAATATATCTGGCTTTCTTGAATTCGTGATTTGTAAGAGGTGGTTCAAGATAAAATGAGCCGCGTCATACGAAAGTGGGTCTTATGTCATTTGCGAATCAGCGTAGATCGCGCAGTCAAATCAGGAGTGACGCTGTCCTCTATATATGGTTTCGTGGTCTCCTTAGCGGACATAGTAGTTCCTGACCAGACTGCGCGGACTGCATGCCCGCATGTGGCATAAGACCCATTTTCGCATGATGCGGCTCATATTTGAGATAATTATTCCGTACGTCCTCAGCAATAATAAACGTACAGCGGTTTTTTGTTAAGAATGTAAACATTCTTATCACATGCTATATCTTGTTTTCAATGTAATACAGTCATTACGTATTTGTTTTTATCTCACTTTTACAGCGAATTCGGTTGATTAAAGCCCCGTTGATTAAATTTCTGCTATAATACCCGGCAAGAAATGACGTAATTTTTTCGACAAAATGACGTCATAAATCCAGCGAAACTATCCAGTAAAACTAATTTTGTTTAAATAAAAAGGTTTACTGAATAAAAAGTGGGATAAATAGAATAATAGATTAGTGTTGATTATAGATCATGTTTATCATGCTCGGCACGAAAACGAAAAAGCACTCGCCAAGGTTCGTGCTTTTTGTTTTCTAAGCCTCGCATGATAAACCTTAATCTATAATCATTTAACCTATTATTCTCTATATATTACACATGTGTAATACAACATTTTAAAGCGTTTTCATTGGCTACAGAATCAATAACTAACCAATCGCATGGCTTTATTTTGCTGAAATGACGTCGTCAACATGAAATGACCTCACGATAGTAAACAACTTTTAGATCTATCAGCATTTATTTGGTCAATTAAGATGTATTTTATTAAGTTTAAAAGCATGTGATAAAAAAAACCTGACACTCGTTGTCATATCATACCATATTTTATTAAACTCGTCCCGGAAATTGCTGTGCATTTACATATTCCTTTCAAAGAATTTCTGAATCTTTATAAAGTATTAAGAAGGCAATAGTTTCATAAAACGCCTGCTTTGATCGGAACAAACGTTGTTCTACCCTCTTTTACCTGACCTCCTCTCGAATACATAAACGGAACGTAACACATCATTACGAACATTTTATAGAAATGCTTGTCTGCATAAAATGTTGGTGTCACTTAGCCAAAATAAACTTGAGACTTCGACAGTTGACCGTGACCCCAGAGTTATTCATTTATGTGGTCAGCTGTGTTAGTTGTATACTTTCCCATTTCAATGAGGTTTGGCGCACCTATTAAACGGTTCCATACTCCAATACTTTGTATTGCTGTTCCAAGGCGGCAACCACAGTTTTTATCATTGGTTACTTGAATTACATAACAGAATAGCGGATTGTCATAATTTCTTCTGATGATGTCTTATTAATTCCTTTATTGTAGTGATATATAAAACGTAAGTCCTCATTACAAAATGTGTTTATAATCATCAGCAAACAATATAGCGACTAAGGCATAACTGATCAGAAATTCAAGTATGAGCTACTTTTTATTGACGCTAATCATTATTTCTTTCATTAACATCAAGATGTCTTTCTCTCAAAATCACAACGTTTATTGCATAAAAACTATTTTAATGCAAAAACAAAAGGAATGAACCACACGAACATGATGTTGAGACATAACAAACTATGACCTTGACAAACAAATCGTGTATGGAATGTTGATTGATGTTTCCAAACATACCACTTCAAGCTCTTGGTTCAGGTGTTTCTTTTTTTTTATGTATTTTTATTGTGGTTTTATTTGTCTTTATGAACTTAGCTGCATTAAGCACTCTCTGTCGATCGCACATGCCGTTTTTTAATCAGGAAATTATAACAAGATTTTACCGGGACTTGTTCACAAATTGTGGCATTTTTTAAATTGAGTCAGTAATTGCCTAAAACTGCTAGATTTTAACCACCGAGCTGTAGAGCTCTATTATAATGTAAAGAATGGAATTTACGAAATACATAAAAGAAAACATCATGTCCCATGCGGATCATTCCATTGAATTCAATCGTTTTGCATTTGTGACGCTTTATAATTTTATCAATATCAAATGTTGATAATTTACAAACGAAGCGTTATTTTCATTATGTGTCTACGTCATTAGTGGTATTATACTCCCTGATTTATAGTGTTCTTTTTTTCTATCTGTGACAAAAAGTTCGAAAATTGTATTTTCGGCAATCTGTGAACAAGGCCCCTTGAAATGGGAAACATTTAATGAGATCAGTATATCGTAGTGTTGTGCAAACAATAATTTATGTGTTCCACTTTTGATGTACATAACATGTCTAATTATTGTCTTGTAACGAAATAGTTACGTTGGCTTCATATTTTTGCTATGCGTGTTTAATATGAAACGAATGTACTCATGTCAGTTGAGAGATTGAAGTGTATTTAAATTTTGAGTTTACTGATTTGTGCGGAATTTATTGAAAGTTTAAAAATGAACTTGCTTTATTTACTGATTTTATTTTTGTTGTATTTGAGGAATGACGTAATGTTACCAAGGTATTGCTTTATGTTTTGTTTATACAACTTAATATAAAATCAATGGTATGCACAGATCAATTTTAATGATTTGCTTTTCGCTATTTGCAGCTTTTTAACTGTGGGGCGACAGGGTTCGACGTTTGATAAACTGACGCCAAGCGGGGTTAACGTAACGTTAACGTCGACTGACATCGGCGTGTATCGCACTTGTGCAATGGGATACAACCAAGAAGGGTATATACTTCATATCATTAGTCCTAATGATGTGAAAAAAATAACCACTAATGATTTGCTCAATTATTCGAATTAAATCTAGTGATGTGTTTTTGCCAATTTATTCAATATATAATATTACATTACTATTTTTTCAGCGTACCAGGCGAAAGCGTGTGTTATACAATATTAGTTGATGGTAAGTTAAAAAAAATGAGCAAGCAACAAAGTAATAATTATCCATAGAAAACCTCAGTATAAAATCACGTTTAATGACTTTTATCTTTCATCAATACGTTGTTGTAATTTGTTTTGTGTATCAGAATGCCTTTATAAACATTTATATGCGAAAACATCGTTTTGGCGACTAGTATAGTTTGGTGATAACACATATGTCTCTCTTTATGAGTCGTTTGAAGGCCGGGAACCAAAAACAATGTGGAAAAACATATAACTTCTGCAATGATAAGTATCGCTTAATAATTATATAATAGGCGTATTTAAATGCACAAAGCTTCATAAACGCTCCTAACGCTAAAACCCCACATTTGAAAACGGGTGTCTGTTATTGAAACTTCTTTTCCGGCAGACACAGACGACTGTACGAGAAACCCGTGCACCAGCAGGGCAGGCGGCACGTGCCATGATTTCTACAACCATCACACGTGCGACTATCCTTCACCAGGTATCAGCACATTGGCCCCCAACAGCCACACAATAATCAATAAAACATTAACAAATAAAGACGGTACGTTTATCTTCAAATATAATAGCACCTTTTAAAAACCTATGTATACTAAGTTGAAATATGCAATATAATAGTGTATGTAATAAAATATACATTCAGACGAATAACACTGTGAACAAATTCACATTTGCGTTGACAAAAAAACACAACAAATGACATACAGTTAGTATATGACCAAAAACAACTTCAAATCAACCAGATTGCGAAAACTGTAATATATTTGGAAGGAAAACTTCACTAGACGTTAAATATTTGACTAAATGCAAATTCAAATTATTGACGTATGGTTGTTATTTTATATAAACTTTCGTTTGAATACACTGTAGACATTCAAATCTGCTGATATAAGTTCTCACATTACCATGCCAGCTCAAGGTTCTATATTTATTTCTTTAAATGTCTGTTTCAGACGCGAAGTCTACAGTTGGACTAATAGTAGGCGCGACAGTGGGAGCGCTCTGTTTCGTGGGTGGAGCGGTGGCCCTTTCTATATACATGTACAAACGCCATCACAGAAGGCGGCGAGAGTCCAAGATTCAGCCCGATCCCCCGGGCGAGGCGCAGGACACTGCTGTACATCAAATACAAACTGAGACATAACGCTGTGATAAATATTGTTGCTACTACCCCGGTATATTACATTTTCATTTAAGAGCCACCAGGAGCCGGCCAAAATAGTTCGCGCATATTCTGGCGTCACTTCATGGCATTGAACGGACTTGTTCACAGCTTTTCGTATCATTTAAAAATGTCAAAAAAAATAATTTACGAAAAAAAACTTGTTTGGAATAGTTTCTAATAATTAAAAAAAACACGGAAACAGATTTAAAAAAAATGTGCCTGCTCTGAGATTCTAACCCGGAACCTTTAGAAGCAGACGTTAACGCGTTGCCACTACTCCACGCTTGCTTTTGCATTCATATCTTAGCTTAAACGGTATATCGGCAATATTTGTTTTTGCTTAATTAACGATTTAAAGCGTTACACATGCTTTACTATTTTTCCAATTTCGCTTGATGATAACCAACAAACTATCATACATTTTTTAACATTTCTCTTTATCAGGAGTGATATTTTCTTGTTTGACTATATTGCAGCACACATTTTTTTGTAATTTCGATTTTTTTTTTCAATTATCAGTTTGTCCAACTGTAAAAAAAAGTCCGTTTAAACGGGTGATGCACACGTAGTAACGTGTTGTTGTTTTATAATATCATTTATCTTTTAGTAATGTTTTGTTGTTGTTGTTTTTTCACAAAATAACGTATCTACATGCAATCTGATAATACATGAGTAAACCTTGCTTTGTGCAATCAACCGTCTCAGTCTTTTCATTTTTTTGTGTTTGGTGTTTTTTATTGGAAAAATTATGTATTAGAGATGGGATGGTTTGTAATCAACTAAAAATGGTACGCATCGGAACTCTGAACCCGTTGTTGTTAACTCAATAACAATAAACGCAATAACACCCATCAATTTATGTCTTATGTGAATGATTGATTATTAGAGATGGGTTCAGCTTGTTTCACTTTCACGTTAAAACAAAGCAATGCGTCATTGCTAAACTACGTAATACCGTTAGTGCCATCGTGGTTACACATTAAAATCCAGAGGGCGAGAATGCGAGAACGCGATAGTACGATGGCTACAATGCGACAATACGATGACGACAGTGCGACAATACGATGGCGACAATGCGATAGTACGATGGCGACAATGCAACAACGCGATAGTACGATGTAACGATTTTAGTTTTTTTTGAAGGCTATGACAACCACTTCTCGAGCATGTCACGCCAAAAGAGACTCAATGTGCAAAAGCAGGGATACATCAGAATCGCAAAGTTCGACTTGAAAAACCGGGCGACAGAGAGTCTAAAGTTAAAACATTTAGCGATTGTCTGTGATAAGTGGGAAATGTTGTGTACGAAAACGAAGAAAAATGAGTTTAAATAGGTGATTTAGATCTAGAAAATTGTGAAACATCAAATGAATTGACTTTACTTTGGCGATTGTAGGGGGGCGGGGGGGGGGCGTACGCCACGTCCAACCCCCCCTTGGATCAGCCTATGATTAAACAACATGAGTTCAATGTGGTAATATCGAGGTGTCACATCAAGCAATAAAGGTGGAATGTTAACGAATACAGGTGGAATGTAAACGAATACATGTGGATTGTTAACGAATACAGGTGGAATGTTAACGAATACAGGTGGAATGTTAACGAATTCTAGCACTAGTAGATACGTCGCCTTTTGTGTGTGAACAATTCTTATAAGCAGTACATCCAAATACATTTATATGAGAACAGAAGTAGTTAACAAACTTATCGGTGACCACACTACGAGAATTCCAAATAACACACGTATTTTGTCGAATGTTTCAAAAAGACATTCAAGTCAAATAAATAATGATACTTAAGGTTTGGTAAAGTATACTATTAATTTTTAATTATAAGCATCGCGTGCTGTGCAGACAGAGAAATGTAGTATCATGAATATAACAAAATCGTATAACACATCTGTCTTTCTTTGAACAATTAAATATTTCAATTTGCATTTTAGACGTTGAAATAACAGCAGACGTTGAATACATTTTCTTCTGACCGTTTTTGGTAAAAAAACAACATAATGCGCTATGTTTTTCTTCTTTTAAACACTGTTGTATAGACATTTTGGAATTTTCTAAACATGGAAAATGTATAATAGAAAAACAATGTTTCAAGCGCAGTAGACAGCCATAATACCATATGAAACGTACGCATTTACTGGGTTAAAATTAACAGAAGCATATATTCAAAGTAAATTTGAAAGGCAAAGCGTGAACATGTTGAAAAAGAACAAAAAACTAATAAAAATGATTTATGCATTGGTGAACACATGAAGCAGAAAGATCTTTACACTAGCACATGCTATATATCCAACTCGACTAGACCCGCGCGGAAGAACCAGAGCCCTGCTCTTCGTCACAGAGTCGGGTCGTGGGCCAACTTGAAGAATTTTAGACAAATTTTGTAGTAAAAACTTGTTTATTAAATAAAGTTGATAGCCATAAAATGTAAGCATAGATAGCCGTGTACTATGATTTATATTGATCGATCATGAGGAGTTGTGCTTAAAGCGTAATATAACAGGAAGTATTCCCTGTTGCGTAATTACGCACTGCAATTCATTTTAAATTGTCCAAAATTCAATGAAATTCAATTTACATTCAATTTACATTTCACATAAAAGTTAATACTAAAACACGTTTTGTCTTGGTACCAAAATACGCTTGCGTCACTGATGCACTCTTTTATTTCTTCGTGTGTAGAATTGCTCTATAAGGATTTCAATTTAAGACACTAGGATGATCCGCCAACTTGTTTAAACACATACATGATGCTGTCAATTAATAAATTATAGATTATATTTTATTCTTAAACATTATAACTCTTTATATATATATATCACATGTCATACCCTGTTTCCCATGTAATATAACCATTACATATATTTTTATATTACACATGTGTAATATACTTTTTAAGCGTTTTCATTGGCTTAGTTTTCGTTTATTGACCAATCGCATTTTGTTATTTTGCTGAAATGACGTTTCAACGCCAAATGACATCACGAATTGTAAACAACACTCGGGATTTATCATTATGTTTGCGTAAAATATTTATTTAATTTGCTCATTTAAAAGCATGTGATAAAAAAGATCTGACACTCGTTGTCATATCATACCATATTTTATTAAACTCGTCCAGGAAACTCGTTAGTAAGATCGCCAAAGGCAAAATTTTGTTAGTATATACATATACATATACGCCAATCATGTTGCGCTACTTATCGCAAATTGATCATTCTTCTAATATTAAGGGGATTTTATGTTTACAATTTCAGTAAAAGTGAATTCTCTTTATATATAAAAATTGACGATTTCAATTTGCGTGCAATCTTTCCGCTGAATAAAACTATACACGAAATTAAGGTCATAAGGCATCTGAACTTGGGCGATAACATAAAGCATTAAATATGTATGCAACTATGAGTTTATATGAGATATTGTAATTGTTACATTATAAAAGAAAAGTGAGATATACACGTACTCAAAAGGTAAAAATTCCGGTCTCGAACATGCGATTGGTTCAAAGATAGAGAAAAAACTCCGGCTTCGTAGGCAAGTATCATCATTCTGAAACACCTGTGCTCGAAAACCAATTTTTCGATTTGCGTTTCCATGTTTGTGTTGTTTTTTTTTAATTTAGACTTTTTAGTTTGAGATTCCTTAAACATGCTATTGGTAAATGAAATAAAACTCATCGTGTTGTTCAGCTTTAATATCAAGCATGGTTAACATTTGATATTTAATATCAATAATAACACCGCGGTTTAACAAACGCTGTCGAATCCATAACAACAATTTCTGAACAGTGCAATGCTTTCATAGAGGCGCGCGCAGGAGTAGCAACGTCTGCGCAGTTCGCCATTGAACAGGCATCTGCCGATAAGGGTCGCCCTGGAACTTATGGTGTAGCCTTCTCGGATTTCGGTGGATGGATTGGAACGACAACTTCTCATCAGAGTCAGGAGAAGCTGCACCATGATGAATACGTGCAAGGCTTTATGCTGCAACCAAACATAATATAATCGTAATATAATCGTAAAACGTTAAAAAGTGTCCATATGTCATCAAAAATATAATTCATATAACATTTATAATATTGACATGTGACTTACTTACTACTTAAGAATAGTTATTGTTAATGTTTATGTGATATTTGGATAAAAGAAAATCTGTAAAAAACATAAATCGCCGTTGTTTTAATAGGGAAGCTTAGTTTCATTGGTGACAAAAATCATGCCAAATTATCTTCATTAGAATTAAGTCCAAATACACAATGAAGCTAGGATATGATTTTAATACGAAGCTTTGTTCTAGTCGTGAAGATTATTGTTCAAAAAGATGTTATATTTGACAAGTATGTTTGTATTAAATGGCTAAAAGAACATCCGTTAAAATAACATTAACATTTGAAATACAGGTACTTATAACTATTCCGTTTTCGCTGAAACGGATAAACAAGAAACCAGAAATTAGGTCTTCACTTTAACTTGTTTTAGTTTTTTTTCTGAACATTTAACATTAACAATATGTTTGACCAATTGTATTTTGTAAATAGCTATCCAATTAAAAACAACAAACTATGTTAATATACTACATCGTTAAAATTATAATAAAACATATATTGTTATTTTTTTTATATAAATAACATAAATTGTATTGTTTTCGAAATGAATTAATTTTCAGGTTCGTAAGTGAAACACCATTAGAAAACGAATATTGTGATATTAAGGCGTAGTGTGAATAAAAAGAAATACCGGTACACACTATTATGTCAAGTTTGAGTTTTTCAAATGGAATTAAGCTTTCGTTATATGTTTCTTTTCTATTGTGTTCGTATCAGTAAACACTTAACTAATTTTTAATGCTCGTTGCAATGTTGCAATTATACCATTTACCACTTACAACACATATATTACATACAGGTACTAAAATATAAACATATTGCTATATCTGATACAAGTATAAAAGTCATGATTATAATAATAAAACATAACTAAAGACTGAAACGGTAAAAAAATCCGTAAATAATATAAACAAGAATAAATGTAGTACCATTTTATATATTAAGTAATCCACTCTTTCTACTGGATTATTTGATCGTAAACAAAATGTTTGTGAGTCAGTGTCGAGGTACATTTATACTAGTTAACCTTGTTATCACTTTGCAATTCTCCGATACCTCCCTCATACCAATATCACGTGACACGGACGTCATTTTTCAAATCCTTAGTTTCATTCACAGTCATAGAAACAGTTGCTTATTTTTGAATTCAGAGAGACGTGGCCATATCATACAACAATTGCGGTGGTGGAAGGATTACGATGTATGACGTCGTTGCAAAAGTCTTTGACGCAACCTAGTTATTCAGGCACGACACAATATCACATACTTAAGAGCGTTCTCCAAAGAATGTTTGTTTTGTTTTTGTGCTGATTGAATTTAGCAGATTTTAAGCGATTTACACGTGTCAATGCAAATACTCATGAAAGCCACTGACAACTGCCCTACTTGACATTTCTTTACACAAGTTAATGACCTTTTATTTTTTCAACTGGCGTAAAATGATTCAATATCCATCGTTCGGACAACTGACATAACCTGACGCCTCATATTTAGTATTGTTAAGAACACAACAGTTTTGCAGGCTTAAATGACACCTTCTTTTCATTGCTGATTTAAGGAAATACCTAAACAGTCACCTCCAAAACTATGCTCGTCATATTTAATGTACAGCATTTAGTTAAATTACTAAATAAAGTTTTGTGAATATACATACATTTTCTTACATATCACACTGACATTCACGATATAATTATATTGAAAAATTAAATAATATGATAATTATAATTTGGTGACCCCATAAATAAGATACATTTGCTTACAATTGAGAAAAAAAAATTCACTGTTTGATCCAAATTAATTGCTTTCAGGTCAATTAAATAAAGTGCACATATATTAAGTACTTTTCAAAAGTACTTTTTGATACGTATATTTCGATACATGGATTGGTCTTCAATGAGTATTCATAATTTGTATTTAAATCACCGTTGTTTGCTGCATGTCGGTCATCTCGTATACTTGTTTAGCTGTGAAACGAAGCTTAATTGTTAATCCTACATAATATTAAAAAAACTGAAGCCTTGAACGAAACCTTGATCGACTTGGAAAACACTACTGCTGAAATAAAAGGCATCATAACAACTAGTCTTTACCTCGAAAATTAACAGAATAAGAAATGCATTATTCAGTTGATCAACATTAATACGTCGATCAAGTTCAAGAATGATAAAATGCAGTTAAAAAATATTGTCAAAAGCTACCGTTTTCACTAACTAAAGCTGTAGATTTTCCAAAAATTGTTAAAAACGCAAAATCAATAATAAAAAAATGGAGCCAGGTAGAAACTATAACACAAACAACCTGTATGCTTTACTTTGAATAATATGCACAAGTTCACTAATAAAAAAACACACACGGCGTTTGATTTTATTTAGAAGGTTAGTTACAACCATCTTGAAGTATTAAATAAGATGGCTCAACGGCGGTTTCATGTAATTATGAAGTACATATAGGAATTTTTTTAATCCTATATTTTTGAAAAAGCCAGCATTTTAATCATCTGCGTTTCCCATATAATTCCAGGAAGCGATATTTGGCATGTTTAGTCCTTCAATCTTCCAGCGAACATTTCAGAATTGCGTTGTTGTATTTTTTTTGTACCGGAAGATTGTCAAATTTTTTCTCCCCGTCAGCTCGCAGACGCCTTCGGACGCTTGTGTCGAAATGGTGAATTATGCAATACATGACTTTCTGATAGAATATATCAGATACCGAGATGCAGTACAGACATGTTTGTCAAACAAATAAGGGCATTTATAAATAATGTTTTACCTATTATCCGTTTCACGTATTTTAACACACAAATGCTAATATGTAAGTTTTAATTTCATTACATTCATATAGGGAAAATGTTTATATTTAGCGTAGCTGCCTAAGATGGTTTTTACATAGATTTATTGAGTTAATTATGCAGATGGTAACGTAAATACGATGCCCAATAGAATTGCGCAAATGTTCTTGTCACTATAATGCAAACTTACAACAGTGGTTGCAATTCCACAAATAACCTTTGGCACATACACATGTGGATTAAAATGCACATAACTATTTAGCTAAGTTGTTCAGGTAAAGTTGAACATGTCTTTCCGACAAAAACACTATTACTGAAGATATAATGAACACTCTTTCCGTGTGTGTCCTGACTAGAATGTTGTATTTATTCACATACTGAAATTACTATTTTATTCAGCCAACAAACGCGATTTCACTGAGCCCTTTTGGATCATAACTTACAAATGCCGGTTGAGCTTTTCGAAAATCGTCAATTTAATGTTCGACTAACGTTTGCGATGTGTTGCGCATTAGTTATAGATGTGCCTTTATCAATTTCTCCTGTAGTTGTTTTCAAATCTATTATTTGGAACTTTTTCCTTATAATCAAATAAACTAGATTAAATGCGTTTTTTAACACCACAAAATGTTATCCATGTTACTTTAGTTCATCTGCGTAGCAAAATTGCACTATTTGCATTTCTTCTCATAAGTAAAGTATATTATCTGAACACAAATATGTACAAATGGTAATGTTTTTTAATTGAGTTGTTTCCGAGACTGATTAATGTCTGAGATTCAGCCAAATTTATTTTCGTCCAGATACGTTTTCTTATGGTGTTTTCATAATCTAGGGTAGGAGATGTTTTCGTAATTGCGATCGAACAATCTGGTGTACGAGAGCCACGTAACTGTAACAATATTTACATAATGACTTTTCGCAAAAAACTACTTTTCTTACATCGAATCGTCAGTAGACATAGTTGTCAATGTTAGAGCTTGTGTAACTTCATATTTGAAAACAAAGTATAGCAATCGCTAAAGAAACACGTTTTCAAGCGCTTTAAGGTATTCGATGGCCCTCATTATTGGTTTTTTAAGTGTTAGTTCATTTCACAGCATAGGTCATATAGTATTGAAACTTTTGACACTGAAAATCCGAAAGTTTTCTTAATGTTAGGAACGTAAAACAGACAAACGACGATTCATAGGATCGAAGTGTATGTTGGAATTTTAATTGATAAACACTCAATCAGATATTGTGGGGTATTCTTAGCAGAGCAGCTCTAAATGTATGTAAGATGTTTAAACTAAGTTCATGTAGTGCATATCATAAAGTGCCTGTTTTTGCACTGTGATGCACATTCTTGTTAAAGACAAGTTGTTCACACATATTTTGAACGCGTTGCAATTGACCAGTTTTGCATGCATTAATCTACCTAATAATCTACATTGGTAGAACTAAGATATTAGTCAATTCTGAAGTTTTGAATGTGTGGATACTCTTTATTCAAACATAAAACATATTGCGGGGTTTTGCACTTTGTCATGCTCTTTGACATTTATCTAACCATTGAGAAAAGCGCCAAGATAACTGATACGATTATATAGTTTGATTCTTTCACCGCAAATGTCGTGTTCGTGCGTATTACACTTATTAAGTTGAATGGCGATTGCAAAATAATATATATACAGGAATACTTTTTTTTTTATTTAACTTTTCATTAAATGTATTCATGAGAACTATCCTTTAGTTATTGAATTGGAGTCTCTTCTGCGAAACGTTTTACTGGGCGAATGTATTAGCCGTCTGGTCATCTGCAAAGTCAAGGGGGATATGATTGGCAGAACAATATCAAACAGCGTTCCAACATAATTAAGATAACGCCAACTTAAGGTGTCACACAAATTCTTAGCGGAAAATTGCAATGGAACATTCTCTGACAATGTGCATTTCACCCCAAAAAGGGTAAAATAAAGCTTCGTGGTGGAAGGTGTGAGTCTACCGAGGCTTAAGCTAAACCACAAACACCATTTTGCTTGGTCCGATGAGGATGTCATGGTGCACCGTCTCGAATGCATCACTAAGGTCAACAGCTATTAGAGCCGTACCTTTGTGCCATTTGATGTTATATTCCATAAAGTTAATCTTTCACAAGATCAGATTCGCCCGAGTGGTAACGTCTGTAAGCGATTTTGTTCTTCGGGATTTATTATTCAAAATGGGGTTCGGTTGATATCATGCCGAAATTTCCATCAATTTGATTTCATTATGGCTTGTTTGACATTTTCGCTGAATATGAGTACATTATGACTTCTTTAATGAACAGAATGATTGGTCTATATGATATCCTACACCAAAGAGTGCAGTACTAAAGTACAACAGAGTCTAGAAACAATTGCCATGAAATATTGACGTCAAAGTGCTTCTACAAATAACGTACTTAGCCGCGTTCATAAGGTTTGCTAGTTTTTTTCTGATTCAAGTGGCATAAGAAATTACGCTGAAACAGGACTATTAAATTCAAATGTCACAAAAATATAATATAACTCTCCGTTAATTGCAATACAAAGTGTAAAATAAGACTCGTCAAGCAGCAACGACAGCAAGCAAAGGTTAGTTTTTTCTGTTCAATAAACTTTTTTTTCCTCGTCAACAGGTGTTTGAGGGTCGAGGGAATCCCTCTCCACACCGTACATAGTCTGCAAGCGATATGTGCATATAATAACAATAATAGCAAATTTAATATATTTTACAATCAATAGCTTTTAGATTACAATACTCTTATAATAAATGTTTTGACACTACAATAGTTCTAAAGTCACTTTTCACAACTACTGAAAAAGAGGAAACAAAAGGATCCAATCTTTGCTTTTACGCAAATCGTTAATGTCTTTTAGTACATGGCAGTGCAAGGACAGGTACGATGTTGCTGCTCTAAGAGCTGGTCTAGTTCTGCTCATTTTACAATCAAGCAAAGTTGGATAGAAACATGAATTATGTGTGTTAATTTGCTAAATGCCATTGCGCTGTATAATTGTTTCATTGAAAATTACGATAAGTTTTTGTTGGTGCAAATATATATAATTTTTGTGTAACTGTTTCGTTTTGTTTCAACTTTTATTGACACACACGCTCAATAAATAAAAACATCATCGTCAATCGTATAAGATACAAGCATGACATATTAAAAAGAAATCAAAGTAACAAGAAACTGCATAATCAAGCAGGGATAATAGTATTTTACCCATGCGTTCGTGTAAAATAACTGTTACTTATTAAATGTATAAATACATGAAATTATGCGTTAATGACCTCTTAAGGTTATGCCTGTATGTTTCTAAGAATGGCTAGTTGTTTGATTTAAGTTGGATGCCTAAAGCAAATATGCATGCGGTTGCGTCAGAAGACCTCATGTGCATCTCTATATCTGAGATTTTCACTTTGTTATCACAACTTAAGTGGTAGATTGTTAATCTCAAGCAATATCTTTATTAAACATACAAATCATTATAAAATCAGTCTAAGTACTAAATTGGTTTGTTCTATTTTAACACATGAGTGTTTTAACGAAATATATATCACCAGACGACTTGTCATAATATATTCAGTGTTCTCAAAAAACATTCAACATATATTTATGACTAATGGTTTTTCCTTATGTATGTACAGGTTTACAGTCGGAGAGATATTGTGTGCACAATAGAAATTTAACAGCATGAACGAGAAATGTCGCGACGACATAAGCGACACATCAAGTGTTGCTATAAATTATGATGCAGACGCATAGTTTCTTTTTCAACACATCACCGCTGTATTTTATTGACAATTCGACAAGTAATGGAACTTGAAAACAACAGCTTTACAGACAAAGACTTAATCACTCACTGCAGTAAATATTGCAGAATGTTTGAATGAAACTAAACATAAATGGAAATCGCCACAAACCATGGCTACTTCAGATAACTCCGAGAACGAGCCTTTGTGATGTTTTAGGGCCATTTAGTTGTAATGGACACAGGATCATTCTTGTGGTGAGAAATGATATTGGAAATGGAGAGGTTTGCTTTGTGGCCTTGGAAAGCCAGAAGATACGTTGCCTTCTTGCATGCGTCGCCATAGTTCCATAGACGCATCTTTACCTTCAAATGAATCTGATCACAAGTATATAATTGATTACTTGAAAGCTAAATGTTAGCCGAACTGTGAAAAAGCACACACGATACAGTTTAAATAGTGGACTGTGCAGTTAACACATTTCGCGCAAGCTGTTTGATTTCATGGAGGCTTAGAAAAGAGCTGCCCATGAGGCTTTTCGTTGGCTGGCCTTCGGATTCAACTCAAACAGTTCTCTGAAACAAAAATACAACATAAACAAGACTTAAACTGTTATGATCATAACCATGAATGTTTAGTGGATCATTATGATTGAGCTCATTGAACCACCCTCAACGAATGCAAAGGCGACATATGAAGCTGGCTGGTTGATGATATTGTTTGTTTCTGTGAAAGCCAAGTGGAGCGCAAAATTGACATGGTTGCAAAAGATGTCTCTGAGTTATGGTTAAATTATGTGTGTAAGATTTCCTTCTTTTTTGTGAAACATGTAGTTATATTCATCAAACACGTAAGAGGTTTAATTGTATTATATCGGTCATAAAGACTGTTGTTTCTACCAGTCAGGATTTTGTATTTTGTTCCTATTATAATTGAATACATTCAAATATCTAATTGATGATTTATTGTAAGTTCAAAGTGGGAGTATACTATTTTATTATGATAAGGTGACTGAAATAAATGGGGATTGCTCCAGTGTAAAACCTCTATGTTATTTTGTAAAAAAAGTATTAATTATACATTGTATAATGAAGTTCTTCATCCGATGTCTCCCAACAGTATGATATCTGAAGTTGTTTTCTTGCAGGTAGGTAACTTTAAACTCCGGCCCTGGTATGTTAAGTGTTTATATGCGAATACCTAACATTCCGCTTATTAAGTTTGGTTTAAGGTCTTCACTATTCAATGCCATAGTACACAATATAAACATAAAACGATATTTTGTATGTTCTTTATTTTGACCATATTAGATAGGAATTTGAAAGAAACCTGTATTTGCAATTTTTTACATTATATCTACAAATCCGGTGTTAGCGATGATAATGCATACTGTAACCCGATTATTCGATTTTAAACGATTATAGTATTGGTTTTCTGTCCGATTTTAAACGATTATCGAATTGGTTGTTCTGTCAGATTAATCGATTTTAAACGATTATCGCATTGGTTGTCTGTCCGATTAATCGATTTTGAACGATTATCGCATTTGTTGTTTTGTCCGATTATTCAATTATAACCAACTATTGCATTGGTTGTTCTGTCCGATTATTCGATTATAACCGACTATCGCATTGGTGTCGATTATAACCGACTATTGCATTGGTTGTTCTGTTCGATTATTCAATTATAACCGACTATCGCATTGGTTGTTCTGTTCGATTATTCAATTATAACCGATTACCGAATTGGTTGTTCTGTCCGATTATTCGATTATATCCGACTATCGCATTGGTTGTTCTGTTCGATTATTTAATTATAACCGACTATCGCATTGGTTGTTTTGTCCGATAATTCGATTATAACCGATTATCGCATTGGTTGTTCTGTTCGATTATTTTGATTAAGCGGCTAGCCATTTTCAACCGATACGCCCGACACTACATAAAACACAGGGCAATACACACTTAAGCACAACACAAAATATATAACGATTTTATTAAAATTAAACTGAATACCTTCTACAGGTCATTTCAAAGTATTGCAGATTTACACTTCTCAATATAAAGGAATGTCCAGATCACGCAGAAAACTAGTCGTATGTTTGTTAACGATGTGTTTTATCAAGCAATATGAACTTAACACGTGTATGTTATATTGCTAGTGGCTTGTGTAACTACAACATAGCAATGCCCTCTTGGACATATGCGTGCCACAATGTATTCATGTTCATCACGAGCTCAAAAATGAGAACAACTTGTACATGAACGGGACTTTCATTCAATGCTATAATATAGTAATTTATATCAATGACTATTTTAAACATACACACATGCAAGAGTATGAAAACATCCAATGCATCCCATATCCATAATAAATTTTGTAACTGAGTGTTTCTGTTTATAATATCAAGTCTATAGTGTCATTAACTTCTCATCCAACTTTTTTGTATCATAAATGAGGTTTAATTAATCAACTCTGCGTTGTTCAATACCACTTTTAACGACTTGCTGTGTCTTTATGCATTCAACTCTTCCTGTAAATGGATGAAGGCATTGTAATAAGCGCTGCTTGTATGAATTTGAACGTTATGATAAAGTGCCTTTGATTTGCATTATGCCTAATGTGGAATCGGCATGTTATGAAATTAATATAGCTAAATACCAACACTCGGAATAATAAAATGTTATAAAAAAAAGCTTGTAGACACGTATTGAATGACATTGTAAAGCTTTATCAAACAAAGTGTACTATTATCAATTTGATGCATATTTATTAATATATGAAATAAGATATTTCATACTTTCGTTGGTATTTGTTATCTCTTTATTGAATTACGAGATTTATTTATACACTTTTATTGGATCGAAATGAGACAGATACATTCCCGTCAGACTGTACCTGCCTAACCTTTATAGCAGACAAACTACTTACGAAATGAGAAGATTTAAAAGCTAGGACGAAATACTTGTGACCAAAATGGACTCGAATGATAATGTTGTTAATCAATTTTATATTTCAAATGTCTTTACAACAAAAACACGTTATTTGAATCACTTTAGAAGAGGGATCCATTTGCGATCACTTTGTATTATGGTATGTGGTTTTTATTTGATCAACAACATAAATACCAAAGTTTAATAACAAAATGAGAACTATTTAAATACTTACATTTTATCTGGTATCACAACGATGTGCATTTTATAAGTATTGTTATTGCATATTAAGACATATTAAGAAAACGAAAGAAATATATAGTTTTATTTCAATTGGCATCGGTATGATTAGTCATGAAATGGTTTGTTACCAATGACTATTTCCCACCTTCAGAAAGGGCAACTCAGCAGTCGATTCGTATTTCAGCACCACTAGATCCTTTATGTATGGGAATTTTAAATAACATTTGCGTTATTAATTTTTTACTTACTATTTAGCACGTTTCTTTCTATCTGAGTACATATTATCGACTTTCTCCATAAGTAATGCATATTACATATAGTAATGTCCTTGCATTTATTGGCAACATCATTTTAACAATTGTTTATTTTTATAATATATCTTCATTACAAGAAATTATGTATTATAATTATAATGCGGCACGTACATTTAGGCCCATATATACGAATAGAAAACATACACCGCACAATGAGAACAAATATTACAAAAGCAATATATAATACATAATTCGGATACATCACCAGAATGTCTTCACAGAATATTAGAAAATGAATAATTGCTGCTGGAATTCAGCGCTCAAATTTCTTATTTTAAGAAGTCAGATATTGCACTTTCATACTTTAAGCTAAGCACCAAAAGTCATATTCGTAATATGCTACAGAACGACGCTCACTTCTCTTTTCTTCTTAAACTTATTTTATTTTCTTCCCAAAACTCTACCTCTCTCTCTCTCTCTCATACACATTTCAAATGTCGACTTATTGCTTGTTTTTCACAAATGAAACTATACTCGTAGTTTCTTTTTCCCATACCTTTAACATTGTCAAACTATTTAAAATCCAAGTATGTCCGTCTAGCAACATGAAACTGTATTTGTATAGGGAGAAGAACAAAATAAGACACCGTCTTTCGTTCTAATCCTATTCAAACATGTACTTATAATAAATGTTGTGTAATATTCTTTGTAAAACAATATGCATTGTTTGAAATAAATATGTTTAAACTAAAAGTCATATAACTAAATATGAATAACGTGTAAACAGCATACACATCGCAAGATCGCTGCACGGTATCCTTACATACGAACTTGTCGAAACGCCGCTTAATAAAAGTACTTAATGAATGGTATGAATACTATGAATACTAAACTAAGTTCATTACAGTAACATTCTAAATGTAATAGCGTTTCGAGTATCTTTATAAAACAATATACCATAAAAGAGTGTAAGTCAGTACGAAACACAAAGCCGTTACTAAGATAATCTACGCAAATATAAGATGTTAAAAGGCAATTATATTAATATCAGACAAAATGTTCGTGTGTATTCTGTATCACTTACTGCAGTGGTTTCGTCGCGGACTAATGCGAGGGGAATTACTGATCATGATTTTACAAAATGAGAATACATTCTAATAAAAATACTGACGGCATGAACAGACGGTTTGCGATAACTGAAACTGTAAGTGAATTATGGGTTCATTTTAATTTGACTTCTCATTCAATAGTATGGAGTTTATTTATAACCTAAGCTTGTATTGTGTGTAGAAATTAATAGAATAATTTTTACCATTCCAACGTTATACGTATATAATATTTGGGTTTCTATACATTAACCGAATGTAAACATATACTATATGATGGTAAATGATGATCAATACATGTTATAAGTTCTTATTTTGATCGTGAAACTTGATGACATTGTCCCGTCACAGCTATAGAAAAACAAAAGCCCATTAACCATAAGGTGAACCATTAAGCAAACATGTCTTTTTATGTGGCCCGGGTAGCAATCTTCTTCGCGTTTGTGCTGTCCTCCTGTAAAATTGTGTTTGACATGAGTCCACAGATTAGCTCTTATTCCTCAGGGTTCACATGTATACCACTTGATCTTTTTAATGAAGAGTCAATGAATGAGGGGAACTTGGCTATCCTTCTTCACGGAAAAGTGGTATTGTCATATACAACTTTCTTTTAACCAGTCGGAAGTGAAGTAAAAGATTATTATTATTTTTTATTTTATTTTTATTCAATATAAGACATACAATGTATACATGTATATGGTCACAAAACAAAATGAAATCATGCAGCAGGAATAATGTTCAAAAACATGTCATACAAGATATGCTAGTATATACTTCTTTTATGTGTGGTTTCCTTAAGATTATAAAAAGAAGTTTCATTATAAACACAATGTTGAAATTTTGCTTTGCTTTAACAGCATTTACTGTTAATTCATTATAAAAGTAACAAGAAAGTAACACGAAAACAACAACTACACGAGTTTATTAGTCCATCTACATTCTGTTCGACAAAATTATTGGAGGCAGATGAATATATTTCTAAATTGCAACCCAATTATCATTTCTGTCACTATCACATTTTTAGTAAAAGCTTTATTTGAAATTATGCCTTATGTCTTTATCTACGATATTACCTATCCTAGACCCTGACGTATCAATCGCCTTGTTAAACATTTCAGACATCTAGTTTTTTTCATTATTTGTAATGCATTTTACAACATATTTTTGTTTCTCCTTCGAATTTCTTATTGAGAAACTTCAAGACACACACTATCTTTATTTCTGTCACGTTACAGGATAATAACAGACATTCATTGCATAAACATAAACATCGCTATTGGTCGTGAGACTGTGTTCTATCACATGTTATTCGATGTACATAGTTGAAAGCATGTTTTCAATAACAGAGACATAAGTGAAGTTGTATACTATAACCAAACTTTATCTTTGTAAAAATGTCTTACCGGGGACATTTGTGCGTTACATTTTTTATGTTTTCATTATATCTTTGTATTAAATGAATATTGTTTCAGTGATACAAATTTACAAAGATTATTCTTTTCAATTATAAGAAGTTTTCCGCGGTCATTTTATTGGAATATTTAACCGTTATGATATTAGTAAAGTCAAATAAAGAATATATTCGTCCGAAAATAGTAATGGCAGAAATTAGAATTAAAATGTATGTAGTAAAAAGATCTAATTAAATGTAAAAAGCGTCCCAATGCCAATGATGGTAAATAGGCAGAAGTATCAACAATTTACAGCAAATGGCAAGGTTCAGTAAAACGCACAAAGACATAATTTTGATGCAATATTCGAAGGTTGCTGGTTATAAGAAAGAAAACATATTCATATAAATACAACGCATAGTACACATATTGGTTACATCTGCTAGAAGTTCGGTAGACTATACACGTGTTTAAGAAATTTAGTCATACGTTTTTTAACGAAATATAGTCGAAGTGCATAAACAATTTATGAATTAATATATAATTGTTAACAGTTAAGCATCTAGAAAAAATATAAGGTGAATGTAGTCGGAATGTACAAGGCATTTGAAAGCACATGCAACGAATCAAACACTATAATAATGTACATTAGACTTAGTAATGTTATCGTACAACAATAATATAAGTTAAATTGCGTATAACAAGTATGTTCATTGGATAATTTAAACTCATAGAATCGAAGAGATGGATTTTAATCGAATGCGTTTGCTTGAGCATGGAATCAGTGGTATGCAGCCTCTGATGTAATTATTTTTAGATTTTTATTATTATTTCTACATGCATAATTAAACCATGTTGATTGTAAAGTTACCATTTATCAAACACTAGACTTCGAAACGTAACGTTTACAAAAGTCGCTGTATGTTTATTCCATTTACCTGAAAGCAATTATTGTCAATACAACTGGTATGAAACTTCAATTAGCTGTTTTCTAACATGCATCTCGGTTGTGGGGTCTCAAATATCTGTTTTAATATATGTATTGTCGTAAAAGTCAGTGTTACATTCACATAAACGTATTATACATTCAAATGAACATTCGTAAGAGAATCCAGTTAATTAATAAACTAAACAAATCGTAACGGTAATTTGACTTAACATTTTGCAAATAATTTAAAGATAATATATCGAATAAATATTTTACAAGATGACCTTTAAAGTGTGTCCTCATTGCAGAAAAGATCAGTAAAGTTGTTTTCCCGTTCAATATATTGTATTTGCCTCGTCAATAGGTATGTGAGGATCGAGGGCATCCCAAACCATAACGTATAAGGTCAGAAAAGTTTATGGAAGGGCCAGTTGTGCATACACAACAGTTGAGTTATTAACAATTAGATTACGCGACTTCGAAAACTTGAAAGACAGCTTCACTTGCGGTTACATTCCACTAAATCATTGTGTATCCCTCCGTGGTCGAGAGTAGACTATATCTTAATAGTACATTTTCTCTCCTTGCAATGAAGCCATTCAACAATCTGAAACATGCCCTTTGTGGTTAGTTCCATTATTATAAATGTGTATCTAGTATTTTGGTGCCTTTGATAGGAGATTAACTATAAATTGTAGGGATGTTTGTTTCTGTTGCACGGGGCTTTTGTCGAAATAAGGCTGCCGGGACACTATTTTGTGTCTGCATTCAGTGGAGATGAATTATCTTAGAAGTTGCAGGACATATCTATGTATTGCAGTTATATAAAGGACAGATCTATCTGGAAAATGATAACAGGCTTTCACCATCTGAAATAAAAGTTTTGAAAGTTGGAAGTTTATAATGGGGCACAATGAGAAAAAAATGTAATCTAACCTCGTGTGGAGAATGTTTTATGGCCATCCCGAATCACGCACACATGCACTTATGATTCCGGTGGGGCAGTTGTCAATTACTGTCCTGAGTTTTTGCGCATGATACTGGTAATTCGCTTTGAATCGCTATTGGCTTAGTTAGAACAGCACACATCAAAACCAAACAATACAAACATTATTCGATTAACACTCTTAATCCATGGGTTACTTTGCCGCAACTTCATTACTACGTTGCTTAGAAGTCTTTTACAACGACGTCATATATCTTAATCCTTCAACCACCGCAAGTGTTATATCATATGTCAAGGATTCTCTGAAGTATCATTTGGAAATGTGTCCATGGCTGTGACGGAAACAAAGGATTTAAAAAATGACGTCAACGTGATACTGTGATGTGGGAGGTATCGGACAATATGTTATACGCGGAGTGCATACAACGTCCACTAGTATAAAAAGGTACAAAAACGCTGAGAATGGATCAAACTTGTTGTTGCATATTAAATATTCCAGTACAAACAGTGCTTCAATTCAGAGGATAAATTTATATGAACATAAAATGGTACGTGACTTGGTTTTAATCATATCTTATACATTTTGTGTACTTATTTATTATTGGCATCATACTCATTTTTGTGAATAAGATGTGTTACACGCAACATATTTTTATTTAATAATTATATATTTATTACGTTATTACAACACTAAAATGAAAATTGAGAATGAACATTGATACTAACCCTGCTTTTTATTACAGATACAACAAGTATTTGCTTCAAAAGCTTTGATGATTTTGTAGACATGTTTTTTATACTATTTAATTGTAATAGTGATACGGGTGAAATATTTTTTTTATAAATTCTGAGCTAAGTGTGAAGTTTGGAGTTTCTTAAACTACTGTTCGAACGGTTAACTAAACATGTTACATGTTGTGTTAAGGATAACGCGAATTTTTTATTTTTTTATTTTTTTTTTTTTTTGAATAAATAATACAAACATCGTTTTGAGTGTATGACAAAGTGCCAATAAACGCTATCGTCTACTTAAAAAAATAACAAACAACATTTTTACAGCAAGTGAAAATTGAACATAAGAACATGAAAACGGAATAATATTTTTTTTCATAATTAGATAGTTAATTTATCGATATATTCTACCTTCTTATGTATGTATTTTTACAAACAACCCAGTTTGATGATTATTATTCACAATATTTCATGCTATAATTAAGCATATTAATTCAGAATGTAAAAAAACAACAATTTTGACATAATATTTGTTTGAGTGTCAAGTGCATGCGGTTTCGAGAAATATGTTATACATAAGTACGTTAATGTGTATTGAACAATGCATTTTTATGCTGTTTTACACAAACGCTCTCGTCATTAATTACAACATTTTCAACAAGAACAGTACTTACGTCAATTACAAATTCCTTAAATGTGAATTTGCGTTTTTGTTTCAAACATTTGTCTCCAAATATGTATGTAGACTGGTTATAAATTAAAGTTATTTTATGTGTTGTTGTTTTTCTTTTCAGAATAAATTCGTTCACACATTACTCCTAGTGCAGCTGTTCTTGTTTATGATAAGCAGCTGTCGTTCCTATTCATCCACTGAGATCAGGGAAAGCTACAAGAGATCTAATGCAATCCGAATGGGGAGATGTCTGTTTGATGAGGTACTGCGCAGAAATTGTTATTCGTGCGCGCGACTCTATGACAGCGTTGTTCTCTACAGAGATTGCTGCTATGGTGTCGACCCTGTCTGTTCAATAGGAGTTTGATCAATATAGAAACTCAAGGGCGTACCGTAAATGACATCAAAGCTGTCACCTACAGCGACAAAAAAACAACAAAACAACGCTTTATCTATAATAAAAAACGCCTGTTAGTGAATCTCAAACTTTGAATTGACATGATCAAAATAAATCTTCGTGATAAAGCTCTGACTGTGATTCATTGTGTTTAAGTGTTTTCTTCTAATGCACATAATTTGGTGTACTTGGATTGCACAATATGAAAGCATCGTGTGATATATTGTGTAAAAAATATATATTGAAAAACATTACTAACAATCTGTTTCAGTTTCTGTATTTGTGTTACACTACTAATTTTCTGAGCAAAAACATATCCCTTGCTTACTCCACCCAGGTGTATGAATGAATGCATATGATGGAAGACAATGTGATGTGGCTACATTCTTCGCCGAATGTAACCAGACGACTTGTAACTCAGTGATCACGGGGATCATGCGAAAGTGAGCTTGAATTATCAATATCAGACTATAAACCCATATCTTTATCTATACCGTCATTAGCACGAACAAAGGGATTACTTTAAGGTCGAAGCAATCGCCTGGTCGAAGTAGGCGAATTATTCAATTATGAGTTTTGAGTGGTTATATATCTAACACAATGCAAACTTAACACATGTATGTGCCCATGTAAATTACATAATAAAAAGATGTTCTCATCCTAATTGTAATTATTCTTGAATGTAGTTTATTTTACCGTCACATATGTAGTATCTTTCCACATGCATTATAAATTTGAGAGAAAACACAAACACAGCACCATGTTGTATGGCTGTTTAATGAATCACATATACAAAGCCAGAAGAAAAAAAAGAAATGGCAAACATGTATCCACAATTCTTCTTTATTTTATCTTACACCATATTACATTAAAATAACAATATGCAATGACCCCATCATTAAATATTTGCTTGACACGAAAGTGTAGAGGTGTAGATGTACATCTGAAGATAAAAAAGAATAATTTTTTACTGTACAACTGCTTGCATATAACTATTTAAAATCAATTTCTTTTCACCCGCATATTATTTTGGACTGCGGCATGATGCAATTGGAATTTGCAGGTATCCTAGAATGCTGAGGACTTGTGTAATCGTGTATTGTATCGAACAGAGGAAAACTAAACCTGAGATACATAATTAAGAGGGAAAATACACATTCCAAACGTCTCTTATTTAAGGAAGGTGACAAGACAAGACGCAGAAATACATGTGTAAAATGTCCGATTTAATAGTTTCGATGTATATGAACAATATACATTTGTCATATATTTGAAAGTGGTATTGTAATATGATTATCCGTTAAAGAACCAATAGTTTAAACATTTTTCTTAGTCAACAGCGTTATTTCGCTTGTTTAAACATAATCCAAACATTCTTCTTTTTTTTAACATAAGACAATTATTTTAAAAAATCGTTTTTTTACCAAACTGTGAACAATTCCCTTTAAGCCTGTCACTTTACACATATACATACATGGATCACACGTTTTGAATTGACTTACATAGGTCAACATCTTATCATCAAATCATATGGCTTCATATTTGGACGTATCATCATCTCGAGGTCCTCTACAAAGCGTATTCAAAGCATTACCTTGGTTGAAAACTTACTACTTACTACGCCCCACGGTTTACATTTATAACATAAACATATATTTAAAAAAAAATTAATTATAAATGCTTCTATGAAACAACGAAACCAGAGATTTGATATTTTCTGTGTTACATAAGATAGTCAGATCAGATCAGTCCTCTACGAAGTTTTATCAAATCATGCCCCTAGGGGGTCATTAGTGGCAACATCCAAGGAGAAAATGATAAATTTAGACTTATAAATCAAAATAATAATTTAAAAAAAATATTTCTTTTAAATGACGAGTCCCCGAGATGTTAATATTGGTAGGTAACATCTTACATTAGGCCTCTAAATAGTTTGTTTAATGTATGCCCATGTTGTCAACAATAGCCCCAACTAGGGCTCTCGAGTATTTAACTCTGAGATACAGTTTCTCAGATGAGCGTTTAATGATCCTCATCATCCTCTTACTATTATTTTTTTTGGATTAATCGTATTATGTTATTGTTCACATTATGGATTTTCTCTAATTAGTATGTCATCCGTATATCTACTGTGCGTATTGAAGCTTCATCTCGAATGAGGTTTTCTATGGCCATACTAATAATGAAATCCATTTCCAAACAGAGCAAAATATATCTGCTCCACAATTATTGGCATGTAGGAACCGGAAGATACATCTGGAACATACTGTTGTGCTAAAACAGAACTCACATATATTTGAAGAAAGAGAGGCACGGGATATATCCCATTATTACAAAAGAAAAAAACAACAACATAATTTACGAAGTAGAGTTTTAATGATGTTAAATATGATAACTCCAAGTTAACTACATTATTGTTCGAACACCACGTTAATAGAAGCACTACGCAATTACCCCTGTGGTACCCATGTTATAACAGTATTAATCCTGTTCTAAAACTGTTAAAAAAGACTACACGTGAAGAAAGAATAAATTGCATTAGTCACGAACATTTTGTTTAATAAAAAGACAAGAAAATAAGTGAATCAGGGTAAAACGTTATGTGAAATGTAAATTGCAATTAATTGTAGTTTCGACAATTTAATCTGTGTGTAAAACCGTTATTTTGAGGAATTATTGCATTTTTTTGTTTTAGACCTTAACACCGATTTGGACATTTCGTTAAACAAGGCACTAAGAATTTATGATGTGCAGAATATAAAAGGACCTATTAATTCACTGTTATATTCACCGCAGACGCTTTGTAAAATGTAAAACACATAACGATACATCAGGGAGGCAAATATATATCACACAAACCAGCAATTATGATGGTTGTCATGGAAACGCAAAACCAGTAAATTTCATATATATTTTTAATGATTTCAAGGCAAACCCATAAAATAAAAAGCAGCAAATGTAAACAGATATGCGGGAAGTTTTTATACCAACGCAAAATCATATAAAATCGGCAAAAGTTCTGAAAATGTATGTTTTGGTCTAAACGGATATATACACCCGCTGCTTATGTGGCATATATGACACAAATGAGATGATATTCTCCGAATAACCGTTTATCAAATCACAGTATCTTTTTGATCTTACCAGTTATATAAATTTGTTTTCAGTAATTTCTTTATATTATATTGAATATAAAATAATTGTGTTACATTTTTTTACATGATGTCAGGGAAATCGTTGGAAAAAAAGATACATGCTCATCAACGTGAGAACACTCATTTGCTTTAACAAATAAAGGCATCGATAAATGCAAGAATATGGATGCATAAATACGCGGCACGTACTTTAACTGTGTAGGTAAGCACATGTCTTTCCGGATGCGGACCCGAATACGAACTGCGAAACTATCAGGTATGTACGTAAGGTAAAATGTGGATTGGTAATACTTAAAACAACATTATATGAGAACATGCACCAGACAAATGTAAACGGCAATGTTTGCAGTACATTATTTACCTCTTTATATCCAACTAAAGTACTTTAGATAAACACGGTTATTTGATGGACGCAATCAATTGTTAATAATCCCCAAATGG
Source organism: Dreissena rostriformis (assembly GCA_007657795.1). Taxonomy (NCBI): domain Eukaryota; kingdom Metazoa; phylum Mollusca; class Bivalvia; order Myida; family Dreissenidae; genus Dreissena; species Dreissena rostriformis. The sequence continues at coordinate 66,426 of VMBQ01000721.1, read as the reverse complement.
GGTATCATTTTAGACATTTTAGATTTTATTTTGTAGAGCGCAAACGTCGATATTAAGTGACAAATGTGCTTTATTTCCAACTAATGAAGCCCCTATCGGAAATCGTGTCAGGTTTATTGTTTTGGTACTGCTCGAAGTTCTATCAATAATTCTAAACTGTCTGAACAAAGGTTTGACACTAATACGTCTCTGTATATACATTCCATTTACAAAACAGAAAACTCGTTGTCTAATTTTACCTGACTTAGCAAGCATAGATTGTTATTTAAATGTTTCACGCTATTTTGAAATTTAATTTTAATTTGATCAATTGGTTTAGTCTTATTACAGGCGCGGAATTGATAAACTCATCATTTACACTTCATATAGTGCCAGTATTTTTGTTTTTTTTACTTTTGACGCATTACGAATATTGTTTCAGGATTTTGATAAAAACTCATGACGGAAATATTCATCAGATATATTTCATGAAATACTTCTATGAATTCTATGAATTTCATTATATAACATCTAATCGTACAAGCATGGCAAAAGTTGTGAAGTCATTGTGAAGATCTACACATAGAAATACATCATATAGCAGTAGATATATTAGTGGTAATTGCTTCAATGCGTTTCTTAAATCTTAATGGACCCAGGAGAAAGATGAAGAATCCTTATAATAAAAGGAAACCTAAGAATGCGATAAAACGATTTATACTAATACAATTAAAGTTGTTTCCCGTCTTAAATGAGCTAATAAGTGAATATCAAATGTCTGAGTATGTTTATGACAAAACGGCGTACCATTTTTTATTGTTTTGTGTGATTGAGTAACTAATATAGCAAAGTTTTAACACGTTTTTTAAGGAGTCCACATGGCGATGCTAAATACTAAAAAAATCTAGTGAATACTTTGCTAAACTTGTCTCATAAGCATGTTGTATACATGTATATAGTTGTTTTTCAATTATACGCACTTTTCATATTGCATGCATAGGATCTGTCCGTTCGTGGTGTGACACTAAATAAATACAGCAAAAAAAATATAGAAAACTTTGAAATAAATAGTTAAAAAATAATTAAGCTTCACTTAAAGCCCTATGGCATTTAAGTTACCGTCCAGACACATGAAAAAAAGCGTTACTCGTCATTGCTGATGGAATGTTTTATTAAACTTTGACCACCTCCTGTACTCTGATAAATACACAGATTTGCAGAAAGATCGACATCCATTAGGATACTGATATTGAGAAACGATACCCATTTAATATATGAGATTTTTAAACGCATCTAAATGCCAAAAATTATTACGTTTTGAACCTGTTTTACAGATTTATTTCACTAACATGTATATCTCTTGACGCATACAAATCAAGAACAAAGCATTAACAACAAAAATGAATACACTGCTTTTTTATTAGTCCTACTTTGATAAATTCATATCAAATTTGTCTTTAGATTTGTTAACCATTAATGGAAATCAGACACCTTCGATTTCGTACTCTAGGTAGACTTTTCATAAGTGCATTTAATATTTTATTCAACCAAAATGTTTCTAACTTCACGGAACGTAGACATTCTTCATACATAGTGTTATCTGCTAAAAATGAAATAACAATTAAACAATACTATAATTAAAAGCACAATAGTGTTTTAAATTGAAATAATGATGATTGTCATGTTTTAAAATGTGTGTGTTTATCACCAGTTTTGCTTAAGACGTATTATAATTGCATGAACTATTTATAGTTGAAAACACACCTGAACAACGCCATGGGTCAATGAAGTGGTAAATCCACATTTAGCTGAATTAACATTTTTGAGATTCTTAATTGAAATTCTACAATTGATTGAATCTCCAGATGTCGCTGAACATAATTATGTCCCGAAGTGGCATGGTTCATTTGATGCATCTATCCGAAAGATAGACGATTGGTTGGCTCCAGCGGTGTCATTATCCAGTCACGCATTTTTTCGCCCCCATGATGGTGTCGTGGCAGCAGTTTTTATACAGGACGAGGTTGTCGTAAAGTCTCGCACACATATAGCAGTGTGTGTGCAGTACGTCATCAAATTGGCAATACGCAAGTCGAATATCCATGGCCTGTTTGTTGTACCTATCCCGGATTTCAATGGAACGGTATGATAGGCAGCCGCTAATCACAAACAACAACAGCTGGACCAGGGTGAATATGTGAACTAATTTGTTCTGCAAAAGAAAAAATAAATATATAAGTATATTCTTTATTTGAATAGTGTTTCTCGAAATAGTATGTAGATTAGATTTATTGGCAATGCGTAACTTGCCCGAAATACAAGATTTTGATGATGCGGCTATTAATTTGTATTTCCCTGCGTTAAGAGTTTCATATGTTTATGTATACATTCGCGAAGTTATTTGATGAAGTTCAGACTGCAAATCTGGAGTTACGTTTGCATCAAAGAACATACTTTATAGAAAGTGTTAAAAGAAAACCCTTTATTCTAAAAGTGAACAAAGATTACATTTAAAGTCTTCAGAATAAACCAAAGAAGTATTTTACACATATTACAGTGAATATACACCGTTCAAACTTATAAATTTCAACAAACATAGGTTTTTATGATAGTTTTAATTAAAATTAAACTAATTTAAACTAAGACAAACACCCAACTGCAAAGATGTCAGTATTACCTACGATTAACAGTTTATATCAGATATTTGTTTGAAATAAATAGTTACAGAAGTACACGCTGACGAATTAACACTTTCAGAAATAGAATAGGGCAAACAATATTACATAATAATTTGTATAACATGATTGTGCTCGGGGTTAATAAAAATTACGTTTAAAAAAGTTGTCTGATGTAAACTAAGATCCGTTTGTATTTCAACATTCAGTTCGAGAAAGTGGTGACATTTTAGATCCATTGTCTTCTTGTCTGATACTGTCCATTGGGGAAAATTAATATAGAAGTCTGTATTTTAGATGAGGAAATGTGAGCTATGGGAGTAAGAAATGGTAAGGATTCAAATCCCTCAGCAAGATTAAATATGTTTAATCGGAGGACAAATATTACATAATAATACATGATAAAGAAGAACTTTCAAAAATAAGAACAACTTGTTTCAGTTGAATCAACAATACTCAGGAAGCTAAGTACGGGTTTGAAATTATAACTGAAGGTTTTGTATTAATGTATAATGATTTCATATATCAATTTCAATAAAAAGGTCATGGCGAATTTGCGATCATTCCAAATAGCAAAATACATGAACAAACAAAACTTGACGTACTGCATATTCAAAATTGTCATATTTACAGAAAAACAGACCAGACTGTTTGGGATGGCAAAACCGGTTCTTCTTGAGTTGTTCTTATAAACCGTTACACGAAAACACATTTAATGCCATAAGCGAATTAGATTTGATTTGATAGAAACAACGTCGTTCGTTTCGAGTGCTTGTCGCCAAACATGAAACAATTTCAAGCACTTGAATTACTAAATGTAATTGCAAATTCATCGAGAACGTGAGTAATTTCCATTATCTTAATTTACTCGTTAAATCCCGCTTAAATCTCAACACTCTGACTGATGATACATGTCGCAAGTGCGCCTCTGGATTAATAAAATGAAAATAAACTCAGGTTTCGCAATACTTTTTTTTTGTCAAAGAGGAAAAGTCTACATTTTGAATCGGAGTGTGTTTTTTTAAGTAGGATACTGTATCCAGCATATTATAAGTTACATATAGATAATGACTTTTGAGTCGAATTAAGTCGTAAATTGTTTCTCACTTAAAACAAAGATAATGAAATACTTACTTTTAATTGTAATGTTAATTTTATTAATGTGACCATGTTAAGTTTAGAGCGTGAACGACATGAATAACACAATGTTGATAAGGACTAAACATTCGTGAGACTAGTTTAATTAATTTTCTCACAAATTCGTTTTTTATTTTAAAAAATGCAACTGTGTTTTTATAACTTACCATTTTGTGGTTTATTAAATTTATTATCCACTTCACCTTTACAAATAATCGTTTCTTTAAATTATGTCCTTTATAACAGCCACTTGTCCTGTCGTTAACTTTTTATGCACAACTGATCTTATTTTGTGTGAGTGCCATTTAATAAGCACCGATTCAACGAGCTGCAGGCGGCAAATCAATCCTATATTGTTCACGTGGCGGTCACGTGATGTGACGTCATCTCTACAAATCCATAGTTGCGGTGTCAGTCATGGAAGTCGTTTTGCCTGTTAGTTTTCCGATGAATGTTGAGATGTGATAACATTCGTGCTATAGTGCAGAATAAGAATTTTTACGTCTTCGGACCAATTCCCCCAAAATAAATGTGAGTAACAGTAAAATGTACATCGTCGAACCGATTCCCAAAAATAAAATGTTTGAGTTACAGTAGAACAGATCGACAATCAAGTAGTTCAGATACACTGGCAACCCTTGTCACTTAATCACAAACTATTCGGACTCAATTACCTTTTAGTTTACAATGTAAATAGTTGCATTTCATTTTGTTGTTATCAAATTAAAATATACGACTTATCATAGTTGGGTCACGTCTCTTCGGTGAAACAGTATATAGGTTAAAATATTGCTTTATTAAAGGAACTACGGCTAGAAAAAAACTGGAGCCCTCCTGCAATGCAAATTATGCCTTTTTTACATGAATGCATTTCAATAAGACATATGCATTGAGTTTCGCTAAGATATAAAATAATACAAAAATAAAAATGTATTTGGAACAAATGAGCGAAGTTTGAAGATTTGAAAAAAATAATAAAACCACTTGTGGGTATCGAACTGTTGTTTTAAAAGCCATAGAAAAAAATGACAATATATATATCGTTTTAATCAACAGCGCGTTCATGCGTTTCAAAATAAACCTGACCAACGTGTGAATTATAAAGAAAACGCACACTAAAGACATCAACATGTAAACATCAAAAAGGCCCAATATTATAAAACGGATTTTATCTCAGAATGCATAAACTATGTACAGTATCTTTTTTAATTGCTCTTTTGTGCCAAAGTCCTTTTTTTTACGAAGTTGCCCATTTTAAATGACATAGTTCTTTAATATTTTCAAATGCAGATGAACCAATAAATTAAAGGCAATCATTGTAATGTATAAGTTACCGATCTGTTAAAGAATATGTTGTATTGTGTTATTAGTAATCGTTGTTCTAGTAGGAGTAGCAGAAGCACTAGTATCAGCATTTAGTAAATTAATAATACTAATAGCAGCGCTTACACTATATATTTAGTGGTATAATTATTCTACTTATTACTATCCTTGTCCTTGGTGTTGGTGTTGAAGATTATTATCATGTTTTGGATGTTGTTGCTGCGTTTTTGCTTGTAAGTCTTGGCATAACAATACGATATTGTTCAGCCCACTTTCAGTTTCACACCCTCGCACATAACAAGATATTACGACATCAGCATTCAACGCTCCTGGGAGTGTCAATTTTTCTGCAATTTGTTTTGATTTATCTGATAGTCAACTCTAAGCAAATATTCTCCTCTCGAGTCTGTTCACGAACATAGTACTCGTTGACAAAATGATTCGGAATAAAATGATTCAGATACTATATTGGTTGTATAACATGTGAATATTTTGTTGATATCAGTTCATGTGTAGATAGTCTTAACTAGCTATGTAAATATATAATTTCATGGTCGTAACGAGTGTGTCAAATGTTTGGAATTCATCGCGTTACACTGAACACGATTTAGACGAATACAGAATAATATAAGGGAACTATAGTTATTTTTGTTTGCTTTTTATATCGGATATTTGTTGAGTTCGGTTTATGATCGAATTTTATTTCAAAAGTGGAAATAGTAAAAAAAAATCGCTGAAAGCAACACATTTACTTTTTGTTGTATGCTTTAGTAAAATATTAAAAACTTAAGTTATACGAATATACGCGAACAAAGATTAAACGTCATACACACCGTATGACGTTTAACTTCATTATAACGTCTTATAACGTCATTAAAATATGTGCTAAGCATAGCTTATTACACGTCTAGGATGCAAAATTGGTCTGTATTGAAGGTGTGCCTATTAGGTGATGGCCGAGCTTTAAGAATTTCCTATATAAGATCTACTGTAATATAGTACATTTAAGTTTAGTTTTATTATGGAACAATTCTAAGGTGCCATAAAATCATTTCTCATCTGTATACTAAATGGATTTTAATTGGTTTATCGTTTAAAGTACATGTTCGCCATGAGATGCAAAGTAAAATCTATATAATGTCAAGGAATATATATTGCTATATAATATGATTTCTGTGTAATATAATTGTTAGCAGCTGTCATTGAATTATTAAATATCTCTTAAACAAGTATTCTTTCTATTTTCACTTTTTAATATCATTCATTCGTAGCCCTCGTAAAGTTAAAGGTGTCAGATATTACCGAGGTTTACTTTATGATCAGTGTTTCCCTACATATAATTTCTAGAGTTTCAGTATTAATCAAATAAATAGGATTGTTTGAGGTCGCGTGGTTCATTTAAATGTATATTGCTTTTTAATTTGAAGTTGATGCTATGCCCTGAACGTTCAGTGCCAATTGAAAACTATATGTATAGAATGTACAAGTACATCTTTATGACGACCTTGCATTGTTTATAGACCTACACATTTTAATTGTGTTCATCGATGTTTTCATCGTTTGTTTTGCTTCAACATATTCGTAAGCCATGTTTTTAAACTGAGAGATTTAGCTCGAGTAAATCATTGAAAGATTTACGCATGTGATGTGCGCCACAAATATATGTATAGTGGCGCAAAAGGGATTGGTAAATGTTCTAAGCATTACTATATATAATTCATTCTCTTCTGAACATGAAGATAATATTAGAATATTCTTGCCTGAAGGCATGTTAAAAACTGGCATATGTGGAACTATCATGTTTTTATGACCTGCAGGGTATTGTCAGTACAAGTGGCATGTTTCAAAATTTAGTTGCCTGTATAGATAACAGGGTGTATTTAAAGAGTTCAAGTAGCCATTTATGTTAAGGAGGCAGCCTTTGTGCTACAATCTTGATTTTGTAGCTTTAAATATCTTCACTGTATTTTTTTCTGAAATTAATATGTATTTGCCCCGCTGAAACCAAATGCAAACACTTAAGAACATAATGTTTTGGAGGTTTTACGAGTTCGCAAAAAGCATTCCGCCCAGTAGACACTTTCAAGCAAAAAGTACACAAAATATATTATAAATATCAACCTTTTGAATAAAAATGTTATATAAGAGACACAGAATAAAATAGAAACCGTCTGGATATATATTAAACATCCATTTTTACAATTCCATTTTAGAGGAACACGTATTTAAACTCCCCCATTAAAGGATATTGTTAAAAAAATTCGGTTGTTGAAATTGTCGTGAAATGCCCAACACTGAAATATTTAAAACTTGGAACTGCTCCAGCATAATGACAAGAAAAGAAATAAATAGAAAAAGAAGGAAAACCGGCAATCACGGGATTTCACGGTTACCTTTGGTTGAGAAGGCTATCGCCTTAATCTCTTGGCGATCAAAACTGTCATATTGTGTCATGTATTTAATACTATTTATTAGCAGTTCATGTTTTGTCAGAGGATTGAACGAAAACAGCAGAAACTCTCAAAATAAATCAATCGATTTTTAATTTTAGCAATTTCAGATGATGATAGATCATTTACGAAAATGTTATTTCAGTATTTGACCACGTCATTTGTGTGGGTATGCTCCCTGACGACTAGTTTTATCTTTTTATTTTAATATGTTGCAAGTAGTTGAAAAAGTGTCATTTTGACAATATGTGAACAAGTCCCTTTAATGCAAATAATTATAAGAGTGCGTTCGTACTATATTTAATCACATCATGGTTGCAGACAAATCCAGCACGTGCGTATTGCTACATACGTTAATGCGTTCATATTTAATAAGAAATTGACATTTGTATCAGATGTTATTAGATGTTAACCCTATAATTGCTCAAATGAGATGATCCTAAATACAACTTCAGATTTATATTTTAAAGATCATCTTTCTACTAAAATAGTATAGTCTTTCTATAAAAACACACGAGGTGCGAAAAATAAAGCAAAAACAAATATGAACTTCCATTTTGACATCTTATGTACCAGGGCAGCTTTAAGTGTCTTGGCAACATATAACACCTTCCAAAATGTAGATAACAGTGGCATACCAGCAAAAACATAAGTCCATTTAAGACAGAATCTAACGCCGTAAGCTCATGTTATGAAACACCGGTACCCAAGTAACGAGGTGTCCCACACGGAATGTCGAGTGTTTTAAACGAAGTCTCGATTGAACCGCAAACAGAACAACAGTTGCATTTGATACGTAGATTCTCATTAATAACAATTACTCTACTCAATTGTTTAACAAGATGCATAACATATTAGCGTGTGGACGTTTAAGTTGAGCACATACGCGTCACATGTTTTCAAATTCTGACGAGGATTGCCCAAGACTCGGTGTACTGATTTACTACTATAGAAATTGTTTGTAACAACGAGTTTCCGGACTACAAGGTTGCAATCGGATGATGGGCTTCCTTCAATGAAGATTTGGTGTGGTCATCAGTTTATATTCCAAAAGTGGCACAAGACAACGATCATGAACCTACTCTAATAAAATGAAGTTGGGTGTGGGGTTTGGTTTATTTCTTGGGGCAAGGGTATACAAACAATATCATTGTGTCGAGTATTCTTTATGTAACGCTCTCAATTTACTCATATCCATGTATTTACGTTCGGACAGGTAATATGAGCTTCTTATTACAGTATGCGTTTTCTGTTTGACTTCATGGACTTTGCGTAACATGCCGTTTGTGTACGCGTTCTTATGGTGCTTTGACAATTTTCAGAAATTGTAATATTATTGTGCATTAAACATACAACCAATCCGATTTCAATAATTAAACAACCAATGTATGTACAGTTACTGCATATAACCTACCGCGTTTGGTTTACGAAAGAGCAAGAAATGATCGATACATCGTGTGAATGCTTTGCACATAAGGATTTCGAGCGATTGCAATTTAATACGAAATATTTCATTGTCGAATAAGTCCTCTATGCATGACCAAGAATGGCATCACTAAATAATTCATATTCGTTCATTTAAAAACTGATATGCGACAAGGAAGATTAAATATTTTAATGTATGAGGAATAAAGCTTTTAGCATCACCAATAGTGATGTGACTTAATCATTATGAATCTATTAAGTAATACGACACTAAGACGTATTCTCGGTAATATCGTGATAAATAATCACGTGTAACTGGTATACTTATATAATTGTACGCCTTTTTTTAAATAATAATTACACTTCTGTTCATATTTAATATTAAATATTAATATGTTCACATTACATATTATTCATATTAAAAGGGGGACAAACACCGTGTTTATAATTTCCATGCTACCACTGAAGATGTATTTTTTTTAAACAGAAACTTTATTACGTTTTATGATTGGCATTATAAATATCAATTAAATATTGTCATTCTAGAGAGACATCAAACTACAAAATCAACTTAAATAACCAAGACCACTACTTTACTGAATTGTATCGGGTCTATTGCAATCATGGCAATCCTTATACATTACATTACCAGTTGTCTTCTTTAAATCGTGCACAATATTTTGCTTTTGCTATTTAACTTTATTTATACTGGTCAGAGGTAAATGCCTAAGAGACACACAAATAACATATAGTCACTTGTGGCATTAAGGTTGAAATGCAAAAATTCGAACCAATTTCTCAGAAATAATGGAAATAACCGGTTGCTGTTCAAACAGCTTCATATAATTACAAAAAAGCTGACCATTCACAAATCGTCAAATTGTTTTTGCATAAAGTAATCGGAGCTGTTCGTGGAACGTTCGTAGTGACCATAATAAACCAAGAAGGTGCAATAGTGTTTTGTAGAATATGACACGATATTATTGGGCACCATCTGAGTTATATTCAGATTATTCAGTTAATGTGCAAGCCCATGTCGCAAATGTCACAAAAGATATAAAGTGAAATAAATGTAAGAAAATGTCGACAATGTTGAACCTATTGGATAATTCTGCAAAAAATGTTATGTTTATAATGTAACCAAATGCCGCCATTGTCAGTAAAATTAAGAAAGTGTTACCTGTAAGAAGCTGTCTATATTTTCAATGTAGTACTAGAGCAATTTATATGAATATAACCAAGATAAATATCACCAATATAGATGGCTGAGATCTTCAGAAGTATTAAGAAGCATACTTAGAATCTAACTTCGACAATATTTGACACACTTCAATAAAAAAAGAAGTGCACAGTGCCGTTTGGCATTCATACATTATCTCTGCTTATGTTATCACTTTGGCCGATATGATCGAAACAAAACATTAAAACGCCTTTTAAAAGTCTGACCATACCTGCGCCGGCTGACATCACCAATTACCACATATCCAAAAACGTTACAATTTTTAATTGATAAAATAGTAAATATCTTACCGATTGAGAGTTTTGTTTGGTATTTGGTCGGCAAGATATAATTCTGCAACTATTGATTGACTATTTGTTTTGTAAACATTTAACAAATGTTGCCTTGTATAAACTTAAGAAAGTATACATTTTCATTTGTTTCTCGACAGATCTCGACACGTTCTCTCACGTGTAATGCCTCACACGTATTTCATAGGTTTGTTCAATTACTTTGATGATAAGATACATCCACTAGAGAAAAAGATTATTGTTCATTGTCAATGGCTCAAAAATGTGCTATCGTGCTATCATCAAAGTAATTGAACATACCTATGAAATACGTGTGAGGCATTACACGTGAGATAAATATACCATACAAAACCTCACACATAGCCTATGAATTATAAAACAACACACACATATTATGACATTTATCTTATAGGATCGTTATTCTAACAAACCAAACAAAAAGGACAACAACCATTCGAGTCATTTGTAAATTTATTGTCAATGGTGCATGAGAAGAGCAACATAATAGCACCTTTCTGACGCACGATGAAAATGAAGTAAATACAAGTAAAATTTAAATCTGTTCTTGTTGACAAGATCGTAGAATCTAGATTCATATCTATTGTGACACATCTATATCATTGTAATTCATATCATAAATAAGCCGTGAACCAGGTGGTAAAATGCCCGAACGTGCATGTATATGCGTAATACTAAACCTTACATTAAACACAATCAAAAGCAATGAAATTGTATACACATTTTCCCGTAAAGTTTTGCTATTTGTGCATCAGTTTTAAATTGTCCATGTTTTGTTGTATAGTACTATATTGAAACAACACTGTAGTCACATCGCAAAAGTTGCTCATTTTGAATATTCAATTCTTTAAGAATTACAAATATGTTGTTGTGTTTTTCATCGGTGAACGTACCTTTTGAAAAATGCCGCCTACTGAAATGTCACGTAAGTTGATTATCCAATCGGAATGCAAGGATGTAATGCATGTAATGATTGTTGTTTTTGACGTTTCAATAATTCGTCTTCTGAATAATCGCATTTATCCTAAATGCGCAAATATTTTTATTCTGAAAATAAACCATTCTTATAAATCGCGTTTCTGGTTATCATGTCTGACAATCTATTGCAATATATATTATTGAACATGAACTGAATTTGGCACATGTGTTGATTAATTGTGAAACATGATTTCAAATTGAGCTTATTGAATTAAACATGTTATAAATAAGTATATTCATGGCACGGTGTTGTTGTTTCAAGCTTGACTAATCGTTTACAGATTTTGACACCAATCTGTGTGATAAAGCTGATTTATTTGAATACATATGTACACATACTTAAAAATAAGTTCATATTTATCAACTTATTAAGTGATCTGCAGATTATATCCATAACTAAAAACATAAATCCAAATAAAGTTACATGATTGCAGTTTGAATCAAATTGCATGCACAAATCTGTTATTTTTTTATACATAATTATCCTACACTATTACGATTGTGTAAACCATAACACTACTCCAGTTCGTGTCAGTGCTAAAGGAGACAGTCCATTGTTATTTTGTGCTCTTTCCCCGTGGAACAATTTCAATACTTAACAAGCAACTCAGTCTGGCCAAACATGAAGGTCTCCTCATAAGTTTGGTCTTTTAACGGAACATCTTGGCTATTGTCCATTTTGAATTCACCTAGTTTTTCACTGCCACAATCTGTCGTATATTGAGGGTTAACTTCTAATGTTCTGTAAACACAAATATGTGACTTCCTGGCAGTTGGAAATGATGTGTGAGACACCTCGTGATCGACGTCAATCTGATTGTTTGCTTTTATAAATATATTGAAACAATCATTCGCCCTCCATTTTCCATTAACAAAAACCTTTTTCTCTGGTGGGTGTTTCGACTCATCAAAGTCATAGTACACATATATGCCGTAAGTGTGAGACATCGCACGAAATTTAACTAAAGATGGATTATGTCCATACAGTACAGCACCTTTCAGAACCGCCAAACCTGCATCCTCCGAAACAATCAGTATGCAGCTCTTCTTTAAGTCTGTACTGGACATACTGCGATTCTGCGAATCCGCCAACAAGAAATATAACTCGAAGATCGCTTATTTGTTCTTGTTTGATAATATCTTTTAAATGTGCAGACATAGATTTTGTAATATGCTCAAACCAGGAATCCCCTTCAGCAAATGGTATTCGCAGTTTGCCATGTTTATCGAGAAGGTTGTTTAATTTCCTTGCGCTCTCTTGTAATGTAGTTGGTAACTGTAGAGTCAATCCGATTTTCGTTATAATTGAAGATGACCGCTTTTGCATTTCAAAAGTCAGCAATAATTCAAACTAATCACCGATTTCATTTTTGCGAAATTTATCGAATGCTTAATTTCCAATAATCTTTTCCTAATACGTAATGAATTTGTGGTCGACATAAATACCGTAGTAGTAGTAGTAGTAGTAGTAGTAGCAGTAGTAGTAGTAGTAGTAGTAGTAGTAGTAGTAGTAGTAGTAGTAGTAGTAGTAGTAGTAGTAGTAGTAGNGCATGAAACGTTGTGATAATTCATGTCAAAATGATAAGGCATTCATATTCCCGTATTTTGTGGGGGAAAACAATCAACAGGAAAAAAGTGTTAAGTTAACATAAATGACCATACCATTTCTGTAGTGGAGATGTGCAAGTATTAAATATACATTTAAATTTGCTAAAAATATGTATAGAGATGTAGATTGTCGTGTTTTGTTTTTACTTTGTGCCGAGCCTGATAAGCGTTTAATGATTGCTTTCTGTGTCTGAAATATGGATACTACATCTTGGTATAAAATTGTTTGTTTCTTTTATTAATCTGAATCTAGCTTCTTCAGTTGCAATGAGCGATATTAATCATAAGATATTTTCGTCAATCAGTCATTGGATTTCAGTTATGAATAGTGAAAGCAACGGTTGAAAGAAAGCCCATACGTTTATATCAATTAACGGTGAATTCAAGTATTAAAGAGCTTTGAAACACATTGATAGGACAATCATTATAAACTGTTATTCCACTCAATAGCCACTGGCATTGGTAGATTAGTTTAGCTGTTTGGTGGAATTGATCAAGACAAAAGTAAAATACTGAAGTCAATCAGATGTTGGCATACTCTTAAAATATAGGGCATTTCAAAAACTCTAACAATTGCTTTGATTACAAAAAAATATATCATATTAACTGAGATATGGAAAACCAAACCGTTCATAAAATTCTTCTTTTTATGTTTTTCGAGTAGTCAACACTAATTTTATTTTTGGAAACACACAAATAACTTTGACAAGTATTGTTATTAAACCTATTTGTTTGACATTTATTGGATGTCTTATGAAGATTTAATGACTTCTCATTATGTGAGCTTCATTAATAAGATATTAGTTTCATCCCATAATATACTAAAAGTGCAGATATAATTAAAGTACATAACAATACACTGTACTTATCACCATCTGCTCTCAGTCAAAGCACGTATTATATAGCTCGTTAACGTCAAGTCATACCCAATTACCATGTATTTGAATAGGAAATTTCGTGGATGTTAAATATTGAATTTCCGCCAACATTTGATTGAAGTGTTTAAGAACATCCGACTAAGTGTTTTCTTTTAAATAATAAAGGTGATTAAAATGTACTTTAAACCAAGGTTAACTTCCAAATAATGTGAATAAATCATAAATATAGACATGCATTTTCTCTGACTTCTGATTTTTATAATTATGAAGTCAGATTCTCTGTGTTCAAGAAGCAAATTAATAGATTTAAAAAGTTCGCAGCCCAGACTTAATTTATTGACCTTCTTTTTCAGATTTGAATAGCGAGTATAAACATATGTACAAATCAGTTTTTTCTTCGGTTCCCTGTGATACATTCATAGAGAGGGATATATTACATGTAACAATATAATTGTTCCATCACACACACTGTACTTAGTGTTGATAGTTTATGAAACAGACATGAACATTAATCAACGAAAGTTATTTGCTTATATTTGTTTCGAACATAATGTTATTTTCCTTAAATCAAATTCAGAGAAAAGAATATATTTGGATATGTAGAACATGATTCAGAAGTCACCGTGAGTAAAACAAGTATTACTAAATGAATTTACGCATTGGGAATTCAATATTGATGTTTACATGCTCTAGTTTGTATATCTTGACAGTGCGTTTCTATTGTTATATAAATAGCTCGCCAACATTATAATAGCACTGACGTTTATTCTTACAACGCACAAGTTGTTTTGGCAAGCTATAGCTTTACCACTGTGATTGTTCATTTCCATATATTCGTGTGGAGTTTGTTAAAAACGCACAGGTCATTGTGTCCATAATGTTTAAATATAACTGTCAAGACATGCAAAATGTCGCTTCTTGATCAAATCTTAAAAACAAAAATGCGATGAAATAAAGAAAATTAAAATCGGTACAATAATAAGTAATCGTTTAAGCGCATACATTTTTGCTTAGCCATTCCTATCGTAAATATGACCTTCCTATGGCATCATGACTGTGTCAGCAATGCTTTCAGATTTAACTCCGGTTCAAACATACTGTAATGTTTCACCTACGTATGTCATGTAAGTTACGTCTATACCATTGTTCCTTTATTTGTGTTACTAACCGTTTCATTAGGAAGACTGAATAATCTTTAACTTGTGTTATTTAATAGTTAAACAAATATCAAAATAACTGTTATCGGTCTAAAAAATACTAGTCTTTAGAATACCAAATGTCAACAAACTTTACGTACAACACAAAAATTTTTAAACTATGGTTCACCCTTAACAGAACATCCGCCATTACTAATAATTGTTCTTGGCTCACCTAGAAAAATATAAATTGCTGTTATTTTGTGTGCTAATGATTCAGAGTATCTTAAGAAGATTTCCTCCCAGACATGTACTCATTGATTCTTTTGTTATACAAACCAATTGTGTCCACCGGTGACGCTTCTCAAATAACCCGTTTCATTAGGAAGACTGAATAATCTTTAACTTGTGTTATTTAATAGTTAAACAAATATCAAAATAACTGTTATCGGTCTAAAAAATACTAGTCTTTAGAATACCAAATGTCAAAAAACTTTACGTACAACACAATATTTTTTTAAACTGTGGTTCACCCTTAACAGAACATCCGCCATTACTAACAATTGTTCTTGGCTCACCGATAAAATATAAATTGCTGTTATTTTGTTTGCTAATGGTTCAGAGTATCTTGAGAAGATTTCCTCCCAGGCGGGTACTCATTGATTCTTTTGTTATACAAACCAATTGTGTCCACCGGTGACGCTTCTCAAATAACCCGTGTGCTCATGCGCGTTGTATGATGGGACATATGTAGTACTATTTTCATTTTGCGCCAACATGTGCTTGAGACGCTTCCTCTAAATATTTGCAGAATTTTCGTTGGATGTAATTATGTTCATACACTCACAATGTGCATCATTCAAATAATAATGTTCAACACTTACCCACCTGATTTGATAAATATACAAACGCCTCCAGTTCAAATGTATGTTCTTGTATATTCTTCGGAAGTGAAAGATAAAGATTCATGACAACGCTATAACACGCATTTACACAAACATGTATAAACACACCGTTTTAGTCTTGTATGTTCATACAATGTAAACGCTATCACGGTTTTATTTACAAAAATCAAACAGTATACTTTTTAGAGATCATACTTACGCGGACTGTATCCCATTCTATGCACATTTGGAGAGTGTGCTTACGCATTCGAATACATATGACAGTAACGTTGTAACATTACGGTATGGAAAAAAAACATACATTACACTTTACTTTTTTAAATGAATTTTTAGCACATGAAAAGCATGGTTTGTAGCATAAACTTATGAGATCGCGGAGATAGTGTGCGTGAACCAAGGACGTTGAATATACATGTGTAATACATATTGTTACGATAAATAGCAACAAATTAACGCCGCAAGCGGGCCATTATTCGTTCCCGCCGATTTTTCGTATCTTGATAATCATCCTATTGTTCGGTGTCAACTTAACTAAATGCCGTCTAAAATCAGTCGAACTTGTGTAACGCCTTAACCCAAAATAATAAGTACATTTAAAAACTATTTGAAAACAATCACTTAATTCCATATTTTTTTAAATAATTAGAAAATTACATACGACAAAGGTGGAAGGTACGTCTATAATCGGCCTGCTGCCGATATAACGGCACGAGGGTCGATAAGCGGCTAGGGTCAAAGCCGATACAACGGCAAATGGCCGATACACGACTAGGGCCATTTATATACGTCCGGTCATACTCTGCATATGATATCGGTTATAATTTGTATTATCCTATTTTTATTCTTCACTAACATTTACTACCAAATCAGCATTCCGTACGTTTATGTTCATTCAACTAATTACGCAATGTATGCCGTATCTTGAATGACGTTGTTTCTGTGAAGAAAAAAAAAACAGTTTAAACTAGACTTTTTGGATTTTCGAGACCACGATTCTTAACTGATTACTTTGATAGACAAATATGTTTTAAAAAAGTTTCACGAATAAGAACAGTTAAATTCAAAACATATATAGGATCATGTGTGTTTCATGAAAAATTTGAATCTCCAAATCGCTCAGACCAGTTCGATTTTGCAATTGGTAGGCATGAGACGTCCCAAAAACTGTCGTCCTGATTGACAGGGCAGGCAAATTTTATGTAGGTCTGGTGGCTTTTTAAAGACTATATCATATTTGTAACTGAATGAGAAAAAAACTAATATCAGAGCAATTTAATACAGTTCATCTTTTTCACGTTCTGAAACTTCTTTTTGTACATGTTCTTAATAAATGGGGAAAAAAACAACAATTTTGAAACGTCCTTAAAAGTCTAATTTAACCAGCAATGGGTCAAGAAAAGATGCTGAATGCAAACAACGTGTTGGGTGTTGACAATTACCTTAATTAATGATTTGCAACTTTAGCCATATGAACGTAACCCAAACGACAACAACATCATGAATAAACATTTACAATTGCATAACGTGAACGTTAACAAAATTCAGATTCCCTGTTGACTTGTTTGTATTATTCATTTTAAAGCATATATTGTATACATACATGTATTTCATTTGCAGACAATGGTTCTGAGTATACAGAAAATATGCCTTATAATGTTTAAGACCTTGGTTTGTAACATTTCTATCATAGACAACAGTGTGTGTTCTCTCATATACAATCAATGATGTTACAAAAATTTAAAAAAATATATAGAAAAAGGAATATATAAAATTCCCTGTTTACTTTATGGTCAGATCGGTCGCAGTTTGGTATGAATTTAAATTAACATTATGCGCGTTTGTGTCTTGTCAACTATATTTTCTTTGTGATCCTCGTTAAATGGCAATTGTTTCATTTCATAATTAAATGGCCGCACTGTATGATAAGGTTTCTCTCTTGCTTGTGGCAGATGTAGGTTCATTTTGCGTGTATTTGTCGTCAGCAAATTGTGTCAGATAACGCAACATCTTGTGGCACTGACATAATTCAAGCACGCTATGTATTTTTGCGTTGTTCTTAATTTAAAATAGAAATCTTGTTGTTAAGATATTGACTTGCTGATTTAATTTTCTGACAGCTCCAATTTGAATTAACTAACCTATGAGTATGCGTTTAAAGTTGATGAATTGATCCAGAGTTACCATTATTTCTAGAACCATGGGTTTCAACGACGAAAGAAATTATATTTTATTGTTTTTTTCGATAATGGAAATAGTTTTGGTTGATGTTGATTTGTTTATCATTTTAAAAAAAACTGAAGCCTGAGTTGATTAATAGCCACGGATCATATCGACAAAGAGTTGTTAAATGAGCAATAAAATACAATAAAACGAACGGTATTTAGAAGCTTGTATTAAATTCATATTGTGCAATAAAAAAGATAACTATATTTAGTTGTTGTTAGATCCGTTATAAACTTTTTCTGCGTTGCGTATTCATAAGTAGCTTTTCAATGGTATGTTTTTCTTTTAGCGGTGTTTATTGGACAATTGCTCAAGTATCACATTAGGCTAGTGTTAGCTCCCATGAAACCTATAATAAATAAATATATTTAAAAAGTACCTGTTTAACAGGAACTAACAACGTCGCGCTGTGTTCAAAATTTGCAACTTCGTATACAGTTTGATACCAACAAAAAACACAGTTGCTTTGAATGTAAGTGCGTTTAAAACGATTGAACTATTTAAAAAAAGTTAGTTTGCGTAAGTTTCCAAATGTAATAAATTGTGATAATGAAACTTGCTTTAACGCGTTGTATTCGAAAATGTCAACTTCAGATACACACAAGGTTAGCTGTCAGATGTTTTATATCTATTCTAACCATACACTTGAATTAGTGCAAATAATGCTACTGAAATATTAATAACAACTTCAATCATTATTTCATTTCGCAACAGCTACACCTTTTTCACAAGAAAATTAATAATTATGGATAATAAACCATGATATGTATGCAGTAACCTTATAATCATTCATTTGACATGTATTTAAATGAGCAAATACTTCCCCTTTTATTTCTGTAAATAAAATTAGTTTGCACATAAATAGTGCTTATCTTATCTCAAAAACACATAATCCAAAACTTTCTCGAAGTAATGTACATGATGGACAGAAATATGTCAGTGTATATCAAATTTATCCATTTTTCGTTTTTGACAAAACACAAATAGAACGGAAATCAACAGGAACTAAAATTAAAAGAAATACTTTATTTGATAACTTACAAGTTACCAACCGAAATAAAAAGTACGGAAAACGAAGCAAAATTCGTTGTTGGTTGCTAGCATATTTAATCATGAAATAAAACAATACAAACAGTTGTTTTCTACTTTCAATAGTTCGTTTTACTTGTATTATAGCGAAATATTATAACCATAATACAAGAACAAGTTTCCCGTCCCATGGCGAGTATGTTTTCAACGGACTTGATCCATTTCCGAACTCGGCTGAGATAGCATAAGTAAACACGTTGTTCAATGGGTCAGAAGCATTGTTGTACTCGGTTGAGAAGTAATTGATCAAATGTTCCGAAAAAGTTTCAGGAAGATGGACAGGAAATGTAATCTCTAGAGTGTTCACAAGGTTTTACTTTTGCAATTTAAAGAAAACTTACCCGATCCCTGGTGGCCATGTTTAACAACTGGCCGGAAGCACATTCAACCTCGAAAGGGATATCATTGAAACACATGTTTGAGCAAATTTCAAGAAATTTTTACTTCTAAAGTGTTACAAGTTTTCATTATAGCCATATGAGGAAAACTGCTCCGCCTGATGGAAGCCATGTTTTTCGACAGACCAGAACTATTTTCGAACTTGTCCGAGATATCAATACAAAATTATGTACTGACGATGGTTAATGAAGATTTGCCAATAATCTGAATTCTTGGACGTTCACAAGATTTTACTATAGCCATATGAGGAAAACTGCTCCGACCACAGGCGAACATATTTTTCAACGGACCGGATTCATTTTCGAACTTAGTCGATACATCATTAGATTAAATGTTATAAGCAAGTTTATTGATGATTGGGCAAACAATATGACTTCTTGGGTGTTCACAACCTATTTTTCTTTTTAGGTGTCGGTCAAAATATTATTGGGAAAATGTTCTGACAAAATGTCATGAAGAGAAGGCCATAAATGTGGCCTCCAGAGAGTGTACAAATTAAAGTTGATGACGCACGACGGACTTTTCTGACGTCAGCCACTTCATTGTAAAAACCCTATGGGAAGTAAACAATATGGTTTTTACATATTTTAAATTTACCACGCGATACTTAGTAGGGAATTTCAATAAAATGTTTAAACTTTATATTTATTTAAGAAAACGACAAAGCTTATACTATGTACAAATTCTTGGACTTTAAACAAAGAAAGTGTTTGGTGGCATAGAACTGTCCATCTTCTGCAAAGTCAAGTTCGAACAAGATTAAATATTTGTAACACATATAATACTGCTCTGTATTCTTTATTGTGATAACTGTTTTAATAGTCAATTGGATAATAATTCAAACTAGAGATAAACGTTACATGTATTGGGACTTCTGAGTTATCAAATATCTATCTTACTGGATAAGTGTCCGAAGTAGTCCGAAAAACCTGAAATACACTGTTTTTGTTGATAACTACCTTTTCCGTAAATTAGTAAACATTATGAGTAATATTTACTTATATGTGCAACGGGCCTGCCGATGTATATCACTGATGTGCATTTCATCTCGATTAGTAATGTGCAAATTATAACATTTATATATTTGTTATAACTCTGTTACTTTAACGTGAAACAAAACTCGTGTTGTCAATTTCGGGTACTTTCAGTCAAGTTTTTTGTTTAGAAGATAAACCTTACATAGAAGAGCACCGCGAACGCTTTTACTATAAGGTCGGCTAGCTCTTTTGCACAGCAGGACACGAACTACTTACTCGTAAAATAACATTATGTCGCAAAACAGTGTTAAAAATGTGTAAGCGTAAGAGATTTGGATGATTCCAGACCTTACCTTCTGTATAGTAAAGTAAAGATCGGGTACCAGAGTAACAACGGAAGACAAAAGACGGACAAAAGATGTTCACAAAAGTTCATCAGAAGCAAAACCCGATCAAAGCAAACTTTGTGTATTTTGAATGTTGATAGCAACCTGTAGTTCATACTCTTACATATGTCATATTAGTGCATTTAATGTCATACTTCAAAATATACCTTAATTAATGAGAACAAGTCCGTTAATTTGTACGATGCATGAGTCGCTTACGGAAGAGAATGCCGTTTTCAGACATATTCCGGTTGTTAACTTCAGAACCATGTTCGTAGTTTGGAATCCAGATAAGAATACATGAAGCTTTCAAACTAACACGCGTTGCTTGTTTAGCCTTAATTAGCCTCTTGTGCGAGACAGATCCAGATAGACATTTCCGAAATTCAGACTCGACGGTTGTAAACTTCAGAACGATTGTCGTAGTTTGGACTCCAGGACATAATAGCTGAAACGGTCATTCGAACACGCGTTTATTGTTTAGCCCTATTTGTGCCTTATGTAAGAGACAGATCAAGAACGACAATGTGTTCCATCGTGTGCTCGTCATGAACCTGATTCAGATGGCAGGGTACCTGTGTTTGACTGCAATGCCCTGTTAATAAATTTAAATTGTGTTAGACAGGCAATTTGTTTCATGCAATAAATAAAGGAGAATGAAATTAAAATTTATCTCCTGCTGATGCGGCGGACTTTATGTATATTCAAATTTACGATTTACAATAATTATCTTTCTGTTCCAAAACGATTTAACAAAATGATGACTATAAGTCACTATCAAAATAAAATAAATTAAACGGCTGTGTACTTTAAAATAATGTGTTTTATTCTATGTTCATGGATCTTTATATCGTGGGAAAATGTATTTGCTTTAAAAGATAGAGAAATTTGGCTAGAGTTAAAATAAATGTTTTCATATGATTGTATTGGGGGGGGGGGGGGGGTAAATTTCATTTAGGTCCGGCAAGTTGGCAGGTTTTTGACCGACCGTATGACACTTTTTAGGAGCTTTCGGGAAGTCTGATCGGATGCGATTCAAACTTTGTTGAAGTATGTTGTTTACATTCGCTGTTCCAAACATACAAGATGAGCTGGAAATGGTAAGTTGTGTCAATATTATAATTACGTCAATCGTCAAACGTTAAAAGTTGCGTTTACAAGAACTTCACACGCAAATTCGGAATTCAGTATTTAAGTAAAGTGAAGTAAAGAAACAAAATATTATAGTATTCATCGTAAACGACAGAGCTTGGTCTGACGCGTACAATGGGCCCTAGCCGTTGTGTCGGCAGCGGACCAATAATAGGCGTCTACAATGGGCCCTAGCCGTTGTGTCGGCAGCGGACCAATAATAGGCGTCCGACCCAGCTCTGCCGTAGGTTGTTGTCTAAAATAATCGATGAATATCTGAACAAATGACTTGAACACTTTGATAACCTGATATACAAAATATCTTACACCGTGTATAAGGTCGATATCAGAGTCAAGGCTATGATAAAAGTCAGACGTGTTATTTTTTGCAGATTTGGAAGAGCAAAAACAACTATTACATCTGTAGCTATACATTAGGTAGTACTTTACCCAATAGTGCCGTAACTTCTTGTTTCATTTCATCGTGGTTCAAAAAGTTAAGGTTCTGGTGCTCAGGTCTGTTAATAACCATTGAGTAGATAATTGGTAATTTATTAAAACGTAGTATTGCTTTTTAATTTGAATTGTGGCCCTTTAAGGTTAGTTATTATTTACATTCAACTGTTTATTAATAATTATGTGCCAAGGATGAGGTTTGGAACTCCTTAAAATCGGTTTATACCCCCAATGCTTTGCATTGACCGTTCAAAAGCGGTAACCCCAGTTCTGTTCGTTTTTATGTGTTTTTATGCGTGCGTTTGTGTCTTGTCTACCATACTTTGTGTGCCTCGTTAAATTGCAATTGGTTCATTTCATAAGTAAATAGCCGCACTGTATAATAAGGTTTCTCGACTGCTGGTGGCAGCTGAAGGTTCCTTTTGTGTATATTTGTCGTCAGCAAATGTTGTCAGATAACGCAACATCTTATGGCATTGACATTATTTAAGCATGCTTTGTATTTTTACGGTATTCCTGTCACTTAAAATAGAAATAGTGTTGTTTGAAAGCTCCATGGTGAACACATTAATCTATGAGTATGTGTTTGAAGTTGAAGAATTGATCCTGTGTTATCATTACGAGCCTAATGATGGGAAAATATGAAAATGAGTTTTGTTTATTTTATGCTTTCCGGTGGTTTATAGAAAAATATCAGTGAATTAAAACTGATAATTCACTGTTTCAAACAGTGAAAATTAACAGTGAAATTTATTGATAATTTCCACTGTTATTTGGTGAAATGACGTCGTTTTTATGACGTTACGACGTCATTATTTCAGCAATAATAATCATTTGTACGCATAAAAAATAAACAGAAAATGTGATGGATTTGGTGGAATATCGATAATAATTCACTCGGGAGTGAACAATATATTTTCTATCATCACTCGTGAATTAAAGTCTATATTCTACCAAATCCATCAAATATTCTCTATTACATAAATAACGAATACACCCGACGCCGCATGTCGAACAATGTAGCAGATTGTAATAATTATGTAAACTATATGAATATAAACTTTAAGTAAAAAAAGAGTCATTTAATCATAGATGTGTGATTAAGATTTTTGTTTAAAAAAGCACATGCACAACGTCATACCATAAACACGATGCATTTAAATGGTAATAGTGTAGAAGTACTTCGTCGTTTTTGTCTACTTACAGACGCACACACAATCTAAGTTAAAAAAGCATCACTTATGTTAAACGTATTATAGCTTTTGAAATAGTTTTGTTTCATGGAAAGAATGTCTAACTACCAATAACGTTTTTTCCGTACTTTTGATTTTAGTTGTTTAAGTATCAAATAAACAAAAATATCTTGTTGATTTCCGTTGTTTTTTTTTGTCAAACATGACAAATGGAGAAACGATGTATACACTGACATTTATAGAAATGTTCCTGGTCATCATGTACATTACTTCAAGACAATTTTGGACTATGTATTTTTGAGAGCAACATTATGTATGCATTATAATCGTTATATTCACAGTTCAGTCCTCGGAAAGGGATGTATTTGCCAATAGTATCATTGTTTATTATCCATAGTTATTCATTGTTCTTCGAAAAGAGGATTAGTTGTTACCAAATAAACATAATATTGAAGTTGGTATTACTATTTCTGTCTTATTATCTGCTCTAATTTAAGTGTAAGGTTCCTATTAATAAGAGTACATCTGACAGCTCATTTTTGTTTCAGACTTCTTCAAATTTAAATTACGAGAATGAATCGAAATCGACAGTAAATTATTGAAATGCCGGGTGCGTAAATCGTTTACATTTATATTGTGTTCCAGACGTAAATAAATTAAGTCAGTGTAGTGCATTTTCGAAAACATAAACAAACGATATTATTTAAAATTAATTAATTCATTTTTTTTAAAGTGCACACACATTCAAAACCAATCGCATTTTAATTGTATGAGAGTGCATCTGAAGTTCACATTTTCGAAAACAGCGCGATAAATTACAATGTATTACATTTTGATTATTTTTTATTTAACTGTTCTTTTCGTATCATCTTTAAATGCACGTACATTCAAAGCAACTATATTTGTTGACATGAAACTGTATATGAAGTTGTTATAAGTTCCTGTTAAAGAGGTACTTTTTAAATATATATTTATTTGTTATTAGTTTCGTGGTAGCTAAACCTAATATTCTCATATGATACTTGAGGAATTCTCCAATAATCAAAGATTAAAGAGAAACATACCGTTTTAAAACTACTTGTGAAAGCAAAAAGTCTAAAACGGATCTAAAAAAAGAACATATAGTTATCTTTTTAATTGCACAAAATGTTTTTAATATAAGAATCTAAATAATATTCGTATTATCGTAATTTATTAGCCGATAAGCAACTCTTTGTCGATATGATCCGTGGCTATTATACAACTCAGACTTCAGTTTGTAAAACAGTAACCAAGTCAGCATCGAAAACAACAATGTGACTCCTGTGCAAATTTTACGAAGATTAGACTAAACATGTGACATCTAGAGAGTTGACAAGGTTTCACTGCCGCAATCTGAGCAAGTTTTATGCAAATTGGACCAAAAATGTGATTTCTACAGTTTTCACAACTGCCCCATCCCCTAGCGGTCATGTCTTCAACGGACCTGGACTAGTTTCCAACTCATCATTAGACAAAAATGTTTTCATGAAGTTTCATGAAGATTTGACAGAAAAAAAACGACATTTAGAGTGTTCACGAAGTTTTACTATAGAAATATAGGGAACACTGCCACACCCTCATGTTACCTTTTTCAACGGACCTACACCATATTCGATCTTAGCCGAGACATCATAAAAACAAATGTTCTTCGCTAGTTTAATGAAAATGACGGGAAATTATTACTTTTAGAGTGTTAACAAGATTTTACTGTGGCAATTTAAGGAACACTGCCACACACCAATGGTAGCCATTTGTTCCACCACCTTTAACCCAAACCGGGATGTTATTTAAACAAATGTTCTAGCAAGTTTCGTGACAGCACATGTGACTTTTAGAGATGTCACTTAGTTAACTAAAACCATATAAATAAAAACTGCCCCGCGCCCTGGCGGCCACATTTTTCAAAGGACTGGAATCATTTTCGATCTCATCCGATATATCATTAGTTTAAATGTTGTGAGACAGTTTGTTGTTGATTGGTCAAATATTATGACTGTTTGAGTTTTCACAAACTTTTTTCTGTAGGTCTCGGTCGACATTACATTGGAAAAAAATGTTCTTGCCAAGTTTTATGACGATCGGGCCATAAATGTGGCCTTTATAGTGTGTACAAGTTACTGTTGACGACGGACGACGGACAATACACGTCATAGCAATGCCCTGCACAGAAGGACATGAAATGCTAACTCGTTTAAATCATATATGAAATAACGTTATTACGTTTTACAGTGTTACCGTAAAAGATTTGGTTGATGCCAGACCTTTACTAGTGTATAGTAAAGCACTGATCGGGTACGAGAGTAACGACGGATGACAAACGTTGGACAAAAGGTGATCATAAAAGCTCATCATAAAAAGCACGTTGTGCTCAGGGGCTCTAAACGTTATGCATAAGTGTATATAAAATTAACAAAATAGTACGCTTGTTGATCGCTCTAAAGGTATTTATCGGTCTTCTGGCTTACGCTGTTTTGCATGATAATCGATGCCCCGCCTCTTGTATGGTACAAATACCACAAGCCACTTCAATGATACAAACTATTTAACAAGCGGCTAGCGTAATATTCCGTATATACGTGAATCTGTTCACATACATACACACTATACATTTTCTGAATGCATGTCACATATTCCAGAAGTAAAACACAAGTGTTTATGAAGGAACTAAAGAACACTAGGAGCATAGAAATATACTAATGATACGTTGTTTTTTTTACTGAGTTATTATCAATAAGACTGATTAAATTGTAACGCATTTATAATGCAAAACGATGGAATAATTTTAAATGTTTTTTTTGCGTTTAAATTGCTGACAAGTTGGTAGCTTTCATGAATTATGGAAACATGTCGAGATGACCATGTGATTGCACAGGTCATGTTTATATTATGTATGAGGCTACATATATACATTGTACTAGTTTTTTTACAAGATAAAGATTTAGATTATTGTATAAGTATTTTGGTACAAAACCCAATGGAAGCAACTATTGTGTATGTTTAATGTTGATAGCAACCTGTAGTTCCTATTCTTACATTCTTACATTTGTAAAAAAAGTTCATTTAATGTCATACTTCAAACTATACCAAACTATGTGATCTAGTCCGTTAATTGGTCCGGTGCATGAATCACTAACGAAAGAGACGGCCATATTCAGACAAATTCCGGTCGTCAACTTCAGAACCATGTTCGAAGTTTGAAATCCAGATAAGAATACATGAAGCTGTCAATCTATTACGCGTTGCTTGTTTTTGCTTGTATAAGCCTCTTGTGCGAGACAGATCCAGAAATACATTTCCGAAATTAAAACTCGACGGTCGTCAACTTTAGAACCAGTGTCGTAGTTTGGAGTCCAGGATACAATTACTAAAGCTGTCAATCTAACACGCGCTGCGTGTGTCTATGTATGCCTACTGTAAGAGACAGATCGAGTACGACGCTTACGGAATTAAGACACGACAGTTGTCAAATTCATTACTATTTTCGTAGTTTGGAATCCAGGACATAAAAGCTGAAACTGGCAATTAAACACGCGTTTATTGTTTTGCCCATTGTGTGCCTAATGTAAGAGACAGATCAAAACGACAATGTGTTCAATCGTGTGCTCGTCATGTCCCTGATTCAGATGGCAGTGTACCTGTGTTTGACAGCAATGCCCTGTTAATAAATTTGAATTGTGTTCTTTAAATTTAAAATGATGACTATAAGTCACTCTCAAAATAAAAATAAATAAAACGGCTGTGTACTTTAAAATAATATTAAGTCACATACAAGGTATACCGAACCTCCGAACACCACCCAAGCAGACATGTTAAATCTGTTATTTATTTATTATTTATTGTAAATGTCTCGTGACAATATACTGGTCTACCTTAACTAAAAATTATGAAGCCCATTATTACCCAAAAAAATAAAAGTAATTATAGATAATTATCTCTATATAATTATAGATATATGTATTTTATATATTGTCATACGTGGTAAAACAAGACATAAACCTCACGGACACGTGTATCGTGAAGGAAAGAACAAACACAATATTGTTGATTGAAAGGGGGCATTTATTATAAAATTGAATACAATGAATAACACTTAAACAGATTCTTTCCTGAATGGCATAATTGGCGGTAAAACACGCCCCATCGAGGTATACAGAAACGGGTATAGAAAAACGCGTACTTAATAGGAATACAAATATATACAATATAAAAAACCTTAAATAAGTTATAAGAATAAAACAAGATGAAAATGCTTTTAAGTAGCATACGCATACAGAAAGTACACGCATCAACCATGTGGCAGAGAAGGGGTGGAGGTGGGTGTATTTTTTAATCACAATGCATGTTGATGCTGCTGCCTTATTTAAAATCCGAGAAATAATGGCCAAGTTCGATTTTTATTGGACAGTACGAGCTCATGTGAAGCTGTTCCTTTATATAATTGGACCAAAACAAAATAATGTTCGATTTAAACACAAATATTCAAATTTAAGGTTTTAAGGTTAAAACAGGTATAACAGTAACAGAAAATTATTAGTTAAGATGGCGTATAATGACATAGCAAATTTATGTGTGCATACAATATTATAAATAATATACTTCTACTTATACAAATGAATTAACTTTTGTGTTAAATGAGCATATATCTTCAAACAAAAGTAGCATGTGTACTTCTGTATATGGTCCTCATACTATGAATGCTTTATATGCGCAGATCCTTCTTTACACGTAATCAATCGCAGTTTAGTTTGTCAGTGTACTTTTTCGTTTTCAGAAGAAAGGACTGAGCAAGGTAAATGAACCAAAGGCGATTATCAGACCACAAATAAAAATAAGCGGAACTAATGTTAAGCGCACGAAACATACAAAAGGCCAAAACATGTTGTTTTGTTTCGCTTCACTCTCAAAACTACAGGGTAGGTAGGTCACACAAACTTAATAACCCATAGATGATAATGAGACCTACAAAATATAAAAATAAACGGAACAAACTGTTCAGTGCACAGAACAAAAAAGGCCAAAACATTATGTTTGTTTCCGTAATCTTGTCAAAACAACATAGTAGGTAGGGCTGACAA
Source organism: Dreissena rostriformis (assembly GCA_007657795.1). Taxonomy (NCBI): domain Eukaryota; kingdom Metazoa; phylum Mollusca; class Bivalvia; order Myida; family Dreissenidae; genus Dreissena; species Dreissena rostriformis. The sequence continues at coordinate 37,434 of VMBQ01000721.1, read as the reverse complement.
ACTGCTTTTGGTTACGTGTAAAGGTGCACGAGTGTTTGTTTGTTTTTTTCAGTTTTAAAGAATGTAAAATAAAGTTCAATCTTTCAAATCTCGGGGCACCATTATTTGTTAAATGTAATCTTTAATTAACGAAAATGATTGACTGTAGAAAGACAATAAAAACAACGTGTTTTGCTAATAATGAAGCCGATTACTGAACCTTGTATATCCAAAATAAATGGGGTCGGAAGAGCCGTATAGGCTCGGTTCAGTTAAGAAAAACAAACAACTTGCGGAACTCATTCATTTATTCATGACCCGGAAGTATCTGTCTTTGTAAAAACTTTCATAGAAATAAACAGAAAATTATAATTGCTGTAAGGCATTGTTTTAAATCATATTAAATATTTAGGTGTTTTATACGAAAAAATAGTTCATATTATCATTTTGTTGATGCTTTTTATAATAATAAGAAAACGAATTGAATGAATATTGAACAAAATGCACGACATCAAACCAATTAATAACATCAAATCAATGCATAACATACACTCAATGAATCACATCAAATCAGTACACAACATCAAATCAATACATAAAATCAAATCAATGCATAACATCAAATCAAAACATAACCACAAATCATTGCATAACATCAAATCAATGCATAACATCAAATCAATGCATAATGTCAAATCAATGCATAACATCAAATCAATGCATAACATACAATTAATGCATAACATACAAAAACTGCATAACATCAAATCAAGGCATAACATCAAATCAATGCATAACATCAAATATATGCATAACATAAAATCAATGCATAACATCAAATAAATGCTTAACATCAAATATATGCATAACATCAAATCTATTGATTACATCAAATCAATGCATAACATCAAATAAATACATAACATCAAATCTATGCAAAACATCAAATCTATTGATTACATCAAATCAATGCATAACATCAAATAAATGCATAACATCAAATCTATGCATAACATCAAATCAATGAATAACATCAAATCAAGACATAAAATCAAATCCATTCATAACGTCAAATCAATGTATAACATCAAATCTATTGATTACATCAAATCAATGCATAACGTCAAATCAATGCCTAACATCAAATCAATGCATGACATCAAATCAATGCATAACATCAAATCAATGCATTACATCAAATCAATGCATAACATCAAAGCAATGCATAACATACAATCAATGCATGACATCAAATCAATGCATAACATCAAATCAATGCATAACATCAAATCAATGCATAACATCAAATCAATGCATAACATCAAATCAATGCATAACATCAAATCAATGCATAACATCAAATCAATGCATAACATCAAATCAATGCATAACATCAAATCAATGCATAACATCAAATCAATGCATAACATCAAATCAATGCATAACATCAAATCAATGCATAACATCAAATCAATGCATAACATCAAATCAATGCATAACATCAAATCAATGCATAACATCAAATCAATGCATAACATCAAATCAATGCATAACATCAAATCAATGCATAACATCAAATCAATGCATAACATCAAATCAATGCATAACATCAAATCAATGCATAACATCAAATCAATGCATAACATCAAATCAATGCATAACATCAAATCAATGCATAACATCAAATCAATGCATAACATCAAATCAATGCATAACATCAAATCAATGCATAACATCAAATCAATGCATAACATCAAATCAATGCATAACATCAAATCAATGCATAACATCAAATCAATGCATAACATCAAATCAATGCATAACATCAAATCAATGCATAACATCAAATCAATGCATAACATCAAATCAATGCATAACATCAAATCAATGCATAACATCAAATCAATGCATAACATCAAATCAATGCATAACATCAAATCAATGCATAACATCAAATCAATGCATAACATCAAATCAATGCATAACATCAAATCAATGCATAACATCAAATCAATGCATAACATCAAATCAATGCATAACATCAAATCAATGCATAACATCAAATCAATGCATAACATCAAATCAATGCATAACATCAAATCAATGCATAACATCAAATCAATGCATAACATCAAATCAATGCATAACATCAAATCAATGCATAACATCAAATCAATGCATAACATCAAATCAATGCATAACATCAAATCAATGCATAACATCAAATCAATGCATAACATCAAATCAATGCATAACATCAAATCAATGCATAACATCAAATCAATGCATAACATCAAATCAATGCATAACATCAAATCAATGCATAACATCAAATCAATGCATAACATCAAATCAATGCATAACATCAAATCAATGCATAACATCAAATCAATGCATAACATCAAATCAATGCATAACATCAAATCAATGCATAACATCAAATCAATGCATAACATCAAATCAATGCATAACATCAAATCAATGCATAACATCAAATCAATGCATAACATCAAATCAATGCATTACATACAATCAATGTAATCGCGCAAGAACAAGAACTTCTTGTTTGATTGTGTTGCCAATTTCCGGACTCTTGTTAAATCTTCGAAAGTAATTCCCTACAATTACTGTTTCAAATAGAATCGCATATCATGTTGTGTCTGCTTGTCAAATTTGATTTTTGGAAACTTGAATTTTGAGTAATAGATCTTAGCTAGTGAGCAGAGATACTTTAATTCCCTAACACACATTTTTTGTACCGAATATTTCTGTTTTACATTCAGCTTAGATAACACAGATTCTTAATAACCATCAAAGCCATAAAAGACCATCGGGGATTTGTCTTTATCCAGAAAATGTTCATTTTTTGTTTTTCAAACTTGCAGAATGGTTCACACAAAAACAGTATGCATGTTCAATCTGAACAAATGTAAACGCCTATATATTTCGACGATAAAGCCAACTTTGACTGTGTGACAAGTGTCGAATGTGGGTGTTCCATCGACTTACAGTCTACTGATATTCCCCACACCTCGCAATCAGTAGAACATTTAAGATAAACTTCAAGAAAAGATCAGGTACTTAACACTTTACTTTCGTAACTGGATTCATAATTGCTTTTGCAGAACAGGGGTCGTATTCCAGTAGCTTCTTAAGTTAAAAAAATAACTTAAGTTGAAATATTGCGCAATATTTTTTCTTATCTCCGCCATTTTTTCTTTAAACATAAGATTTCACTTAAGTTAAATTCTGGTAGCTTCATAAACTTAATAAATTTCTTAACTCGTTGTATTTTTTCTCATATATTTAAAATTAAGTTAACTTCCTTAAACTCTCAAAGGAATTTCTTAAAGAGAAATACTAAACGTCTCATGTTTTGTTTTTGACATTTCAAATTTAACTTAAGATATTTATTTAAGAAATTTCTTAAACTTAAGTGAAAACTTAAGAAGCTACTGGAATACGGCCCCAGTTATATTATTATTCGAAACAAAATATGTGAACAGTTAAAAAAACTATTTAGATGTGATATATTTTATTTAGACGTGAAACCAGAATCTTGTCAGAAATAGATTATTTCAATGTATAATAACTCCTGTAGTAAATTGTAAGCAAAACAACTTCTCAATTTCACCAAAGTTTGCGAATCCTATAAAGCCATGTTATTATAGAGACTCGTTCAAGGACAATCGTATATTTTTTTTACTCACCCACTATAGTATATGCAATAATTGTAATATCAACAAAACAAATGAATTCAAAAATTACCGATGACGGGATTTAAATCCGGATCCTCTGAGGCTACAATCTACTGGACTTACCCCTCGCCCATTTAGGCTATATACTTAAATGCAGCTGTATTTGTTGGGTGATTCAATGAAAGCAATATAATAAGCATTTACAAATACTGAAACAGTGTCAAAAGTGTTATCATAATTTTATTTAATATTCCGTAACCAAACGCAAATGTTCTAATGTATTCCATAGTCTTTATTTTAGTTCGCGTGTTTGAATGAAATGTGTAGTTTATTTTTGGTAATAAACGACAAACAAATATGAAAATCGTCCTTTTCCCATTTTTAAAATAACTTTTATGTGATGGTCATCGTATTTTTATGACATCCACAGATGTCGTTTAATACTTATATTGCAAACTAAATGGATTAATATTTCATTAGTCAAACAGAAACCCCACGTTGGTGATAGAAATGAAATAAACGAAGTATGATGCAGACGACTTCGACCGTGAGGACGTCAGACTCCACGATGTCATTGCGTGAATTTCGCCCCCTTAGTATGTTTTATGTTTTCCTTCGTTAATATGGCTTTGGTTCGTTTACAAAACACGTAATATGCTGACACGGTATTTATTGGTTATCTCTTGTGAACGATCACATTAAAGTTGTTATTGCTGGAATAAGTGTGTATTTAGACTAGCCATTAAACTCCAAAGCTTTGCATTGACCTTCAAATAAAAGTATTTTTATGTTTCTTGTGTGTTGTATTGTTAAGGCAATGGGTCACTTGCCTAAAATAAAAGACTAGCGTAGGTTAAGACAGCAACCACTCCTGATAATGTCTTTAAAATTTCATTACTCCTATATTTGATGTTATCACAAATAAGACATTTGAATTAAAAGAAAACATCTATTGTAAAAACGGAAGCAATCTACTGAGTGCAAATATACGAACAACTGTATGTGATGAGCTGCCACGTGAACAACTTTAAATAAAGGATTATGTATTCAAACTTTTCGGTAGATCAGAAAGCTCACATATTCCTCAAAAGTTGATCATAAGATAAATAAGCAGAATCAAAAAATGCTTCACAGTCAACTGTTAATAATGAATCAAAACCTATCAAACGTCTAATTAAGGCATTGTACTTCTCAAAGCTGCTTACTGTCAAAGCAAAATTAAATGATTGACAACATTAAGCCAAACAATAGACTACGGACTACTTCCATTATTCGTTTCTTGTAATTGGAACGTTTTGAAATACGTCAAAAGTTCTTTATATGTGACCTTTCAACGAACAAGACAAAATCAAAATCACACTACCATATTGCCTGTTACATCGCTGTAATCATCTTCAGAAAGCAGCAACGTCAATCTGTGTTAATTAAAAGGTTCTACTTTAGCAACAATCACATGCAAAACTTACACACACTGCCAGCCATGTTTTTAACAGACATAACGAAAACTACCCCGTCCTCATGGCGACCATGGTGTTCAACAGACTGGAACCATTTTTGAACTATGATCAGATATTATAAATACATATCTTTTGTGGTTCATGACTATTGAACTAAAAAAGTTTACTTCTAGAGTTTGAACAAGGTTTCACTATAGCCGTATAAGGAAAACTACTCCATTTCCTAGTGACCATGTTTTCAATGCATTTAAACCTTTTATGGACGAGGCCGAAATATCATAAGAACAACTGTTCTAACCACGTTTCATAAGATTTACTTCAAATGTGACTTCTAGAGAGTAAACAAGCCTCTTCTTTAATTAGATATAGTGACCAATAGTTTTATCTTACTTGACCCATTTTCAGACCCGGTCGAAGTATCGTTAGGTTAAATGTTCTGTAAATGTAAATTACTCTTTAAAATGGGTTCTTACATCGAGATGTGTTTGTAATATAACTAGCATTATAATATCCCATCCGCAAAATGAAATTGATTTCCATGTTCCAAGTTCGAGTTCGTATGGTAATTGATTTACTAAATCTTGCGTTATCTCGTTAACATCGTCGAGCTGTAACATATTATAATCAAACAAGTAAAGTTGCTTGGATTAATTGAATAAATAATTGAGATTTGACTCATTATCTTGACGCACAAAATTCAGAAGAAAATCCCGACATTATATGAATTAAATTACATGCTGAGTCATTTCCCATAATTATATTTGAGCGAAATCAGAAAATAATAGCTGTCAAAAATATTATATTTATTGGACACAAACACTAAAATCAGTGCGGATAATTTAAAATAATTATCAATAACGTCCGCAAATTGTATTTATTTTGTAAACGCCAATCATCTTTTCGCAGAACAATTAACCAGTATGGTTATACCATCAATATTTTGTTGTTATAACCTTATAATCAGCGGTGATTTTAATATTCAATTATACAAACATGTTGCTTTTGTAGCGATGAACTTTTACTTTAACGATGCTAAAAAATTTAGCATCAATCTTGTATTAATGTTTGGTTTGTTGATGGTTATATAAACCCATCCAAATAACTTGAAGCATTGTGCTTGACAGCAATAGACTATTAATTCCGTTCGCTTTTCAGACTGAAAATATAATTGCGAGTTATTGTTATTGGTGACAAACACATGCAGCGAAGCGGAACTTTTTTAACATTTCTTTTTTCAAAAGGGTATACAGGGATCATTCCGGTGCAGTTTCGTAAAAATCTGTATAATGGTGTAAGACGAGATGTCGGTAAACGTAAATCATTGAAGAAGGATGCCATACGACACACGCCTTCGGACAGCCATCGACTACAATAGCTCAACGTGAGTACTTCATTCTAGGGCGATCTAATAGTGTGCGAAGAATGATATGTTATAAGGATATTGACATTGAGGATCATGGATCGAATCCCGATTGGAGCAGCTTTCTATCGAACTTGATTCAATATAAATAACTTTTAATATATTTCAGTTAATTGTCATTCTAAATATCTGGTCTCAATATCATACATGTGTTCATAACTATATATGTAATGATGATGCTGAAAATGCACACTCTTCAAATCAAAAACCAAGTGGATGACATTTTGGGAAATATAAAATAATTATCCAATTAACAAGAAAAAGCTTTTTCGCCGTTTTAAGCCATTTATTTACTTTTTTAATGTTTAAATTACGCTCATTTTCCAGCCATATCAATAAGAAAGGAATAAGCGTTTATTTCGTATTAAAATTCGCTTTAAATATCGACTTTTTTTAATACGAAATAAACGCTAGTAACTTTCTTGCTGATATTGCTGGAAAGTGAGCGGCATTTAAAAAATTAATACAAGTAATAAAGGATATAAACGGCCAGAAATACCTGTCTCTGTATGTACGTCGCCATCTTCACTATCACGTGATTACCCCCTCTGTAATATGTAAAAGTTAATAAAAACAAAATTGATAAAAAGATTTAAAAAAATGACAGAAACCTCAACTAGGAATGCCAGTGAATTGTTTATGGTCGGCCAAATTATGATCGGGCGGGTTAGTGAAAACATACAACCTGTTAATGCCTTAGCAATAACGGGCATGTGCGTTTTGAAGGTAAAAGATAAATAGAGAATAACAGGTTACTGCCTGCTATTTTTGTAATATATCAGGCAAGGCTTAGAATAATATAACGGCGAGGCTTGCCGAGTCGTTATTTTATTCGTGCCGAGCCTGATATATAACAAAAAGATCATGAAGTAACCTGTTTTTCTGTTTATCATACCTCTCTCTTAGTCCCCATTTTTAAAGAAATAATGAAAACAATTGCTACGACGCTGTATTTTTAGCGGGAATGAATACGATCTTTGACGTTTGACTTGTTACTAATGACGTCATGAGCACGTGCGCTTAATATTTGTGAAATATGTTTTCCGCTGTTTTGTTTTGCTTTTTGTGACCTAAACATATAACATCTTGATATCAAATTGTTTGTTTTGTTGAATCTGATTATATTTTACTAAAAATGATAACTTTATAGTTCATTCCGAGTCAAATGACTTACATCCAAACATCGACTGATTTAACAACTTCCTGTTGAACATGACGTCATCCGCATTAACACATTCTTGTTTAATATTTGGAAAATACGTTTTTTGCTGTTTTTGTTGCTTTCTGCGGATTAAATGTAATACATCTTGGTATCAAATTGTTTGTTTTGATGAATCTGATTCATTTGTACAATAAAATATTACTTATTTTATTAAGTCTTAGTAATATGACACATAGACTGATATAAGAACTTCCTGTTGAACATGATATAGAAAAATATATCAGTCAACGTTATATCAGTCAGATATCAATGTAGTGGTATGATAAAATAAAAGCAAATGCACCAAAGTGATAACAGATAAGACGTCAACTGAGTATTGGGATCGACGTAGTAAAAGGTAGCGATATTTGGCGTCAATTTGGTGTACATCACGTGAAGCATACGTTGATGTAAATTGGTCAATTATATACAATCCTGCGGATTTGTTAAACATATTTTTGTTAGTGTGCTACAATACCATTATAACCTCTCCGGCGCATAATTCACTTACGAAAGAGAGAAAAATCACAACTTATTTATTACACGCCATTTTCCAACGTCAGCACCATTTTCAAAGAATCGATTTCAAGACAAAATGTCTAAAACCTCTTACATCCGCTGCTTGATTTGACAGATCCAGTACGTGCTCGTTCGCGTGAATGTCACAATACATAATATCTAATACCGTCTAAATGAATTATATTTAATTGTTGTAGTATATATAGATGAGACAATAGGATAACCCCCGTTTCCATCCGTCTGTCTCTATGTCTGTCTGAATGTTTGATAACTCAGACAGCTGGGATTTAAATAAAGGTCGATAATGGCAATATGCACGTTTAGTGCTAAAACTAAGGCGATGAAACTTGTTTAGTTGATAAAGAGGCGCATGCGATTTTTCGAGTTATTTTATATTTTTCGTCTTTCAAAAAAATGTGGTTGCTATGGTTACAGAAATAAGTGAACGCTGTACGAAAAATCTGACTCCTGCGATAACTCACAAAACACTTTAGTTATGTTAAAATAACCTGGTATTTGGATAGAAGACCATATTTGGATTATTTTAATTCACGCAAACAATACTTAATTTGATTAAGTTGATGAAACTCTGTATGTGAATGTAGAATCATAGTTGGATATTGCGCGTCATTTCAGTGTTATGCAGGACAAAAATAGTGGTTAGTATGTGTACAGAAAAACGTGTTAACAGTCCGTAAAAACCTGAATTCTGCGATTCCCCAAAAACTTAAGATAGGTTAAAGAAACTTGTGTATGTGAATATATTTTTGCCATAGGAAAAATATGCAGATTATTTCAGATGTTTCGTCCTACACAAATTGCGGTTACTATGGTTACATAAATAAGTAACAAAAAAAATCCGAAAAAATCTGGATCATACGAAATCTAATGAAATACTTAGGCTAGGTTGATGAAAGTCGCTATGTGGACAGAGGGACTTATGGGGAAAACACATGTTATTTAAGATTGAACGTACGACAAAAAATATGGTTTCCATGCTAAGAAAAAAATGTTCGGAAATCTGGATCCTGCGATTAGCTAAAAATAACTTAAGCTAGTTGGATAGTTTGGTGGAACTCAGTATTTGTATAAAGGACAATAGAGGAAATATTCAAATCATATCAGTTTTCTTTGTCCGTCCAAAAGGTTGGAGTCTATGGTTTCAGAAATAAGTGAAAACAAAATCTGGATTCTGCGACAACTCAAGAAGTGCTTACTTTAAACAATGTTGGGGAAACTCGGTATGTGAATATGGGAAATATGAAAATTATTTAAGTGTTTTGCCGAAACAAGTGTGGCTGCTTTGGTGTCATAAATGATTGAAAACTGAAATCTGGATCTTGCGGCAACTCAAAAAGCAATTAAGCTTATGGGACTGCTATTTTTATGTGACGTACTCCTTGTTACATTTAGGTTTAAAACGAAGAAAACAACCATTTTAGAATGAATATGATAGAAAAGACATCAAGTAGTGTGACTACTGTGTAGAGCGATGCTTTCATAAATAATAGCCACGAGACTAAATGTTGCATGACAGTATAAATCTTAAATATTTTATTTTTTACCACATTTATATAGCGCCCTTTTCATACAGTATGTGCGTTCAGAGTCGCTTCACATTTTCCCCCTGATCACTGTGTCATAAGTCGTCCGTTACATCTTGGCCCAGTATGCAGCACGGCACATTGGCGTATTTCCCTCACAGGTACCCATTTATACACCTAGGTGGAGAGGAGCAGATGTGGGATAAATGTCTTGCTCAGGAAGATTCCAGTGGTCAGGGCGGGATTCGAACCAGGGACCTCTCGACATCTAAGCCAGCGTCCTACCATTAGACCACTGCTCCCGAAAATATTCAATCGACAGAAGACAAGGCCGGTTAAATTCTGAAGGAAGAGACAAGACTTGTCCAGATTTCGCAGTTTCTTTGGTTAAATATATATATTTATATTCTAAAAAAGCTTTATACACTGTAGTTTTTAGTCTGATCTAAAAACGGTTTGTGCATGATTAGTTGTTTCTTTTTTCCGCCATCAACGCACACTGAATATAAGAATATGTGTTTGTTAAGAGCGTTTTCTGTTTCCGTACCATGCTAGTCTCTGGGTTTGTATTACGTTATCAGAGAGTTATGTTAACAAATCACAATCTATATTGATAGTTCGAGCTAATCCAAACGGGTCACTTACAATGCAACACACACTAAATCAATGTGAATGTAAGCTACAACGTCTACCAAATTAATGAGTTTGTAATAAGCCATTAAAACAGCATCATTTACCTGTATGCTGTCTATAAAATAGACAGGTTCAACTTTTAATGACACTATATTTTTTTCCAACTCTTTCAGTGCTGGAACCGAATTTTAAAGGCCTTTGCAAATAGTTTGGATCCAGATGAGACGCCACAGAACGTAGCGTCTCATCTGGATCCAAACTGTTTGCTATTCTGATAGTATTCTTTGGTTTCCCAGCATGCAAACGACGTCCCACCTCGCACATGTCCGCAGTTATCAAAATCTTAGGGAGTATATAGTCGAAGTCGGTGTCAATATGTTTACTCTTGACTTGCTAATGTTACAATACTTAACCCATTTATGCCTAGCGTCTAGAAAAAAAGGCCTTGGCAAACAGCGGCGTCTCATCAGGGACTTCGCTATTTGCTTAAAGGAATTTCTGTAAGAAGTATTCTAAATATATAAATAAATATACTAGACATCCCTAATTTTGGAAATAAATTGATCCAATTTAGAAGGATGGGAGAGTCCACTAGGCATAAATGGGTTAACGGTGTGCTGCAAGGACAGAACACCCCCATTTAAAAGTTTGCGTTGCAGCGTTGCTATTAGAACTTAGTATACCAAACCTCAAACATAAAAACAAAAGAGACTTCATCAACATATAATGACGGCGCCTTTAATGGAACTAGTGATAGATCCGCACAAGTATAGAGTCCACACACATGTCATGTTTATTGTATCACATCGTTGCGGGATGGTGTATGTGAGCCGTGAATGCTTACATGCAATTGCGATTTAAACAAAAGTAAGGTTCGTGTATATTCCAAATGATTTGAGGCATAAACTACAATGATAAGTCAACAGTCTAACGCTTGAGAAGCTCCGCCTGATAAATGTTCTTTGGACCAATTGACTTTAGTAACATTCCGTTTTAATGTGTAAACTTTTACCAGAATATGGCTACTATATATACGACAACAGGTTCAATTTGCACATGCAGTGTTTTACCCAAAATCTTAAAATATGCGCAAACACAATATTAATTGGTAAAAAAAAGACATGGTATGGACTTATTTATTAGATACCAAAAGGGTGAAACTCTCCTTATGAACAACTCGGTCATGAAAACAGTGGTGCAAGGGTGATCAACCAGTATCTTAAATATTCCGCATTTAGCGACTTGGATTATTAACCTAACTAGATTTAAAAGACAGGATTCAATTCAATTGTGTGATAGAGTTGCCCTATAGATGAACGTGCAGTTGTTTCAGACGTGTTTGTCCTTTGCCATACATAATTTACCTCGTGCTAGAAGAGGATGTCTCTCCTGTTTGTGCAGCTTACGAATAACTGTGTTTCTTAACATATTATGTACAAAAAGGTGACCGAAGTAAGCTAAACATGCGTATATGTTGATAGTTTGTCAGGGTAGAACGAAGTAGTTGACCTTTAAAATATGCGAAATCATTTCTGACGTGGTTCATCTCATCTCTTTGATGCGAGAAACGCATGTGTGGAAATGTTATTAACACAGAAATGTTTACTTTAACGTTCACATCTTCACAACAGCACTTGACAACAACAGCGCGTGCATTGATAAAAACCGATTGCATAGCAACGTTGACGCTGAGCGTACAACGACCCATTATACGTAGTACTGTTCAGTGCCTGTATTTAGTCCGCAAATGCCGATTTTTTTTTTTTTTTAAACGGAACATGTTGAAAATGCCGGTGATTTGAAACGCGATATAGTCAGTATTATGATGAGCAAAAAGAAACTAAACACACATATTTAAAATGATAATTTTAAATAAAACTTCTCAATTGTTTAGCAACCATTTCTTTTTATTTAAAACCACGTGCATCTTTAAAATAACAGAAGCAAACTTAATATTCCCACTACCACTGATGTCTCAGGTAATAAACAATTCCTAAATAAGGCTTCATTAAGAACTAACATATAACAGGCAAGTTACAAGTAACCGAATTAAAAATATCAACAAACTAGCTTTTGATTTCCAACGCACAACAACTTATGACAAAGGTTTCTTAAATCAAGTCATTAGGAAATATAATACTGCAGTTTTAAGGACCAATTCAATTCAGGTCTTGAATCCTTGTTTGTTTTTTTCATCCAAGTGAAATATAATACAAGTTAACAATGCGTTTATCGGAACTAGACGACCCGAAACCGCTCACCTGAGCTCATGATACACTAAGTCATTGGACAACAGTGGTACAAGGGTGATCCACCAGTCTATGAAATATTCAGCTTTGAGCGACTGAGATTGTTAGCTATTCGAAACTGGATTTAAAAGACAGAATTCCATTATTTGACGGGATTGCCCTGTAGATGACCTTGCAGTTATGTAAGACGGGCTGGTCCTTTGCCATATATAAATTACATCTCTTCTGCAGCAACTTTGTTTCTCGTCATATTCGGTACAAAACATTTGACCGAAATAAGCTAAACATGCGTATTTGTTAACAGTTTGTCAGCGTTGAAACAAAGTACTCATTGTTGCCCTTTAAAATATGCGAATTCATTTCTGGCGTGTTTTCATCTCAACTCCGTGATGCGAGAAACGCATGTGTCGACATTTTAATTAACAAAGAAATGTTTCCTTGTTTCCTCATTGCTCACAAGTTCACAGCAGCACAGGGCAACAAACCTATGTACATGGACAAAAAACGATTAAATATCACACTTGATGCTAAAGTAACAACGATACATCAGACATAGTACTGTTAAGTACATGTATTAAATCTGTGAATGCTGATGACAATTTTATATGTATAACTAAACAACTGCGAAATTATATTGAAATCTAAGCATCAATTTGTGGCATTTGTATCTATTTGTATCTTAATACATAGACAAGTCATGCCCTCTTTCAAGACGTACCATTAACCCTTTGCATGCTGGGAAATTTGTCGTCTGCTAAAATGTCGTCTGCTGAATTTCTAAAATTAGCATTTTCTTCGAATTTTTTCAAAGAATACTATCAGAATAGCAAAAGTTTGGATCCTGATGAGACGCCACGTTCTGTGGCGTCTCATCTGGATCCAAACTGTTTGCAAAGGCCTTCAAAATCCGGTTCCAGCGCTCAAAGGGTTAACCTTTTAGAGAGCAAAAACAAACTTAACACACACAGGAATATTTTAAATGTTTATTTTAAATACAACTTTGACAAATGTTTAACAACCATTAATATTTTTTTAAAACACTTGTATCTTTAAAATAACAGAATCTACTTAATATTCTTACTGACACTGAGTTCTCCAGTAATAAACAATTCCAAGCAAATGGTTTCATAGAACAAACATTACAGGCAAGTTACAAGTAACCGAATTACAAGTATCAAAAAGCTGGTTTTTGATTTCCAACACATCACAACAGATGACAACGGTTTAAAGTTAGTCAGGCAAAGAAATAATGCTGTTTTTATGTATGTGACCCAGATTTAAACTTGGCCTAAATTTGGTCATGATAAAAAATATTTATTATGACCAAGTTTAATCAAGATTTAGTCATAAATATGGCCTACAGAGTGGTTACAAAGTTTTTATAAGATTTAACCAGGTGACCTAGTTTTTGGACACATGAGCCAGATTCAAACACGACCAATAAAAACATTCTGATCAAGGTTTGATTAAAAATCTGATCAGAAAAGGTAACAAGCGAAAAGTTAACAATGTACCGCTCAAAACGATATAAACTTAGCACCATAGCTCACCTTGAGCGCATAAAGCTGAGGTGATCTTACAAAAATGTTTTTGAATATGAATCAAAAACCAAAACTGTATTTTACTTGTTCATGTATACTGAAAAAATACACCATATTGTATGGATTTATCACAATTATGAGCCTTCACCAATCATTAAAATATGACAAACAGTTTTTGAGCCATCTACCCTATTAAGTTACGAATCTGAGAATCAAGCTTTTAATCCTTAATTTGGATTTAATTTAGATTTGTCAGGGGGCTGGCATGATATATCTGTGTGCGACAGCTGCTGGCTATGATGCTTTGCTTTCCTCCTTCTGCCATTGTAGAATCTGAGGTGTGAAGTAAGATATGATGATATCTGCTCCTAAAACAAGGGACACAATCATATGAAGTAAGATTTCTCATGTCTGCTAATGAAACAAGGGAGACAATTGTGAAATTAGTGTGGCTTCTAATTACTCCATTAATCATTTTTTTTTTAAATCTTGTGAGTGTGGTGACTGACAGAGGAAAATCAACACCTTGGCAAAAGAAGAAAATTAAATTCATCAAGATTTAGAGTATGATGTCAATCCTGAACGTAAGACATATTATATAGTGTACTGGTTCTTCCCAAGAAAATGACTCAAGGGTATCTATATATATTCCCAAGACTTTCTATGTAACCACGCATAAATAAAAAGGTATAAACAATACTACAAATACCTTACAAAAAGTAAAATACTCTTCAATACCTGCTCGACGCATGCTGTGAAGTGTCTCCATAAGTGTCGTCTGCAGATTGAACGCTCCCGCCTTGGCTCCATGGTACAGCATGGCGAACTCACCTGACACCTGGTATATGGCTAGCGGGTGGGTGGGGTACTGTGGAGTGGAAAGACAATATTAATTTTTAAATATGGAGCGGAGTGAAAAAAACAATATTAACAAGCAAATTCTTTGAATTGATATCCCCAGCAAAATATATTTTGTTTATGGACGGGTGCAAATCCCTCTATATACAGTATAATCCAAAAAAAATAATTAAGTGTAGGGTAAATGTTTTTATGCATTGTAATCCTCCTCATTGATAGTGATACAACCATGATGTTTCATGTTGAAATCTCGTTACATATCTGAGAAATAGCCCTGAAAAGTTACATCACACAAACACAACAAAGGGCAATAACTCTTCTTTAAGAGAGTATATGGCAAGCGTGTGGGTGGGGTACTGTGGTGTGTAATAAAAAACAACTATTGGTTTAGTAATTAAATGTAGTGCAAAATTATGTTGGTTTTAGCATCTGGTATTGGTTGTTCTTGTTCTCTTGCAAATTAAATACTTCTGATTTATTTACTAAAGTTACTGCATTGATATGTTGGTTTGAGCTTCTGGTATAAGTTGTACATGATCTGCTGCAAGTTTTATGCTAATCGGAATTTTCACGAAGTGATACAATATTACCAATGCGATAATGACTAAATATAGAATGTAACAATGTTCCTGCTCCTGAAGGTAGTAAGAAATGTTGTGCAAATAACATTGTGAAGGAATTATTTATCAAAACAAGAAAATTAACAAATAATCAAAATAAGATACAAAACAGAATGGAAAAATTCCACAATAAACTGTTAAACAGGTATTCATAAAAGAGAACTATGGTTCTTATACCATAGTTCTGTGAAACCCTTATAAGCCTTGTTTAACTCTTATTTAGCCCGATTCCCTCTGCGATATAGTTCTCCTCTATGCAGAAACTCTGCATCAAGACAATTAAACAATCCTTAAATTGAAACTGTGCACCCAACCAATTTACCGTAACTGTAGGGATNCAATTTAGCAATCCTAAAATTGAAACTGTGCACCCAACCAATTTACCGTAACTGTAGGGATCTTTTGTGACACAAAGTCAGGAGATTGTTTCAACAAATTCTTGTTAGTTAATTTAACTTCATAAACATGTTGTATTGATATTTTAAAACACAATATATAAAGTTGAAAGCAATACAACTGGCCTACAAGTGGAAACTAACGAGGGTATACGTCCTCAAGGATGTATACGCATACCTTGGTCTTAATTGTTTTGACAACGTCCAGGTATGCAAGTCCTGGCTTCACCATCAGGATGTCCGCACCCTCCTGTACATCGCGGTCCTGTAACAGTTTAAATAACCCTATATAATTTACCTTGATTACATTAAAGATTTGTGTACATTCAACTCCCTGAATAAACTAACATTTTGAAATCAGTTGCCCACAAATTTTCTGTTGGTATTTCATCTATAGAGGAGATGGGAGTTTTCTCAGGAAATCTAGAGGTCCAGCACAAATTTAAATGGACAAGGGCCTTGTATCAGGAACATGCAATATTTTGACTCAACTTTGAGTTTGTTTCCTACATTTTTGACGAGTTTGACCATCATGCTAACTTTAGTGTTCACAAAAAGCTTTTAAGAGGTTTGAGTCCAACTCAACCCTGAGTTTCTGGAGGAATATTCTTATCCCTGGGATATTTGTCATCTGCTAAAATGTCGTCTGCTGAATTTCTAAAATTAGCATTTTCTTCGATTTTTTTCAAAGAATACTATCAGAATAGCAAACAGTTTGGATCCTGATGAGACGCCACGTTCTGTGGCGTCTCATCTGGATCCAAACTGTTTGCAAAGGCCTTCAAAATCTGGTTCCAGCGCTCAAAGGGTAAGAGCTGAGATTCGAGATTGTTCGTGAGCTGACCTACATTGTCAATACTCAGCTGAGTGGATACACAAATCTCATCTTCTGAGTTGAGCAAAACAGTTGAGAATGTTCATGATACTGAGCCAAGGGCTTGTGAGCTCCAGCTAATCCCTGCAGTGAAGCCCAAAGAATGTGCACAAGAAGGCAGAATTACCACGGCCCTATCATGGTATTTTATGTATAGAGAATATTGGCCCATGACAAATTTAAGATGGAAAAGGGTTTGTGGGCTCAAGCTAATCCCTGCAGTGAAGCCCAAAGAATGTGCATAAGAAGTCTTACCACGGCCCTTTCTGCCAGCCCTATGGATCCCGGGGGCAGCTGGTAGCACTTCCTGTCACCAAAGCTTGGAGCAGACTTGGCGGCATCTCTGCAATGAGGAAACCATTATGTTTAACACCATCAGGAAATGAGATTTTATTAATTTTCACAGTTTCACAATTTCCGCCAATATACAAGTTACAAAGTACAAATTCTTCAGTAAGTAGATGACAATTAATAAATGGCATTTTGTTTAAAAAAATCGACTTCATTCTGGTAAAAAAAGACGTTGCTTCTTATTTATTTGTTATTCTCATAGAAAATTACATTACTAGTCATGACTTTAAGAATGTAGTGGATGTGGTGTACCCCTAGCCACTGATAGGTCATGGATTCGATCTCTACTATGGGAGCGTTCTTTAGTTCTCCACAATAGGCATCAAGTACTGGCTCTATCCAGGAAACAGATTCCAGAGCGTTTCAATAAGCCTTAGGCTTTCAATGCAAACAAGCTAAAATAACTAGGTTTAAACTTTACACTAAGAATTTAATATGAGGGTCTTTGTGGATAAATGCCAAGTATTTCTAGATTGTAATAATCACCTGAAAGGCCCATAGAAACTTGAGGCAAACTTTGCGCTGTAGCTCATTACGGACACTCTGCTGCCATAACCGCTCTCTGCAAGACCCTTCTTGATGGCCCCTATCCGCCCATCCATCATGTCCGAAGGCGCAATGATGTGGCATCCTTAAAAAAGGGAAATAAGGTGTTGTCAGTTTTGGTGAATATGGCCCCAAAAAGTATAAATTTTGATAAGGGAAAGAGGCATGGTAATTGTAACTGCACTACTTTAATTGTTCTTTAATCCAAATATGCAGACAGTGGTTTTCTGTAAAATCCATTCAATAGCAATGAAAAACAAGAGGGCCATGATGGCCCTGAATTGCTTACCTGACTAACCTTGCTACATCAACTTAAATTCTATCAGACTATGGCAAGCTATATCATGAAGTACAAATGGGCCTAATTTCAGGATTTGACCTAGTGACCTAGTTTCTGAACCCAGATGACCCAAAAACAATCCCAATCCAGATTTCATCAAGATAAACATTCTGACAAAGTTTCATAAAGATCTGATGGAAACTGTGACCTCTATTGTCTACACAAGGTTTTTCTATGATTTGACCTAGTGACCTAGTTTTTGACCCCAGATGACCAAAATACAATCCCATCCCATGATTTCATCAAGATTAGCATTCTGACCAAATTTTATAAAGATTGGATGAAAACTGTGACCTCTACTGTCTACACAAGTTTTTTTTAAACTTTGACCTAGTGACCTAGTTTTTTACCCAAATTCGATCCCAACCCAGATTTTAACAGGACAAACATTCTGACCATATTTCATTAAGATCTGATGAAAACTGTGACCTCTATTGTCTACCCAAGGTTTATCTATGATTTGACCCAGTGACCTAGTTTCTGACCCCATATGACCCAAATACAACCCCAACCCAGATTTCATCAAGATAAACATTCTGACCAAATTTCATAAAGATTGCATGAAACTGTGACCTCTATTGTCTACCCAAGGTTTTTCTATTATTTGACCTAGTGACCTAGTTTTTGACCCCGGATGACCCAAATACAATCCCGACCCAGATTTCATCAAGATAAACATTCTGACCAAATTTCATAAAGATTGCATGAAAACTGTGACCTCTACTGTCTACACAAACAAATTGTTGACGGACGGACGCACACTTGACGGACGACAGACATGACACGATCACATAAGCTCAGCGTGTCATCTCGTGACAGGTGAGCTAAAAACACAGCCCAAAGATAACTATCCTTCTATCCAAAATGCAGACAGTGGCTTTTTATTAAATCTATTCAATTCAGATAAGGTTATACACAGTGCTAACTAAATTTTCAAACGTTTATAACTCAGTACCTATTAACCCTTTGAGCGCTGGAACCGGATTTTGAAGGCCTTTGCAAACAGTTTGGATCCAGATGAGACGCCACAGAACGTGGCGTCTCATCAGGATCCAAACTGTTTGCTATTCTGAAATTCTGAAATTTTTGAAAAAAAATCGAAGAAAATGCGAATTTTAGAAATTCAGCAGACGAAATTTTAGCAGACAACAAATTTCCCAGCATGCAAAGGGTTAAATCTATTCAATTCAGATAAGGTTATACACAGTGCTAACTAAATTTTCAAACGTTAATAACTCAGTACATATTAAAGAAAACGGTGTGACATTGCTCCATATTCTCTATCAATTGTGTGCTTCCATTTAAAGTCTGTACAGAACGTGGGACAGAAAAAAAACAAGCACAACAGCACTTACATGTTCTGTGCAAACATAAGCATAACACATTTAAAAGATATAAATATAAATTGTGTTGCAAAGTGATTTAGGATGAACTTCAAATTACAAAGTGTGTGTTTAAATTCATGCTGTAAAATTCAATAAATTGACTTTCACGGCATAGCAAAATTAATAAACTCAATGCATTTTTAAACATCCCAAGTGTTTTCACAATCTATCAATATTTTATGAGAAATGCATGTGCCTCACTCTGGGAAAATGGGGCTTAATGCATGTCCCAAAAGTGTTGTCCTAGATTAGCCTGTGCAGTTTACACATGCTAAACGGGTACGACAATTTCCACCTAGACTGGATTTAAGTTTAGAAGAGACTTCCTTTAAGCGAAAATTCAATTAAAGCAATTTGCACAGGCTAATCTTGGACGACACTTAACGCACAAGAATAAAGCCCCATTTCCCCAGAGTGCGGCTCAAATGTTAACCCTTTGCATGCTGGGAAATTTGTCGTCTGCTAAAATGTTGTCTGATAAATTTCTAAAATTAGCATTTTCTTTGATTTTTTTTCAAAGAATACTATCAGAATAGCAAACAGTTTGGATCCTGATGAGACGCCACGTTCTGTGGCGTCTCATCTGGATCCAAACTGTTTGCAAAGGCCTTCAAAATCCGGTTCAAGCGCTTAAAGGGTTAAAGAAAACGATGTGACATTGCTCCATATCCTCTATCAATTGTGTGGTTCCATTTAAAGTATGTACAGAAAGTGGGACAGAAAAAAAAACAAGCACAACAGCACTTACAAGTTCTGTGCAAACATAAGCATAACACATTTAAAAGATATAAATATAAATTGTCTTGCAAAGTGAATTAGGATGAACTTCAAATTACAAAGTGTGTGTTTAAATTCATGCTGTAAAATTCAATAAATTGACTTTTACGGCATAGAAAAATTAATAAACTCAATGCATTTGTAAACTGTACAGGGTTCCCTCTGGGCTTCAAAAAGTTGTCGCCACTTACTTTCGCCAAATTCAAAAAGTTGTCTCAAAACTGGGGCCACATTGATCAAAGAAAATAATATTTTAATAATAAAAACAACTAAGCATTGTACAGTATGTTAAATAATTGCATTTAATAAAGGCACATTAAAAAAGTTCATTTAATAACAGCNATATTTAATGAGAAATGCATGTGCCTCACTCTGGGAAAATGGGGCTTAATGCATGTCCCAAAAGTGTTGTCCTAGATTTGCCTGTGCAGTTTACACATGCTAAACGGGTACAACCATTTCCAACTAGACTGGATTTTAGTTTAGAAGAGACTTCCTTTAAGCGAAAATTCAATAAAAGCAATTCGCACAGGCTAATCTTGGACGACACTAAACGCACAAGCATTAAGCCCCATTTCCCCAGAGTGCGGCTCAAATGTTAATCAAGACCGTACCAGCCTTTGCGTAGTTCACACTGATCTCAGCCAGCCTGGCAATAGTGGCCTCGTTGTTGATGTTGCCATCTTCATACAGCACACCTTCAATGGAAGAATGTGTGTGCATGAGTAAAGTTTTTCATAGTTCATTACATAAGGTTTTGATGAGAGATGAAAATTATAACAAGTTTTGATGCGTGAAGTGCAAAGGAAAATTTAAAAATTATCCCTGAAGTATAGTTTTATGCTGTTTTGTTTTTTTGGTCAAAATACTGACAGCACAAAGTGTCAAATATGTTACTCTATTTGACACTTCAAAGTAGTTTTAAATATTTTTTAAAGCCTGCAAAACAAAATACCTGTAATCAAATCCACACAATTCAAGAATTATTGAGTCTGAAGAAGAAAATGAGTATTTCCACTAAGTTGTTATTCACTTACAGCAGTTAATTACCACCAAAAGAAAGCTGTGAACAGGACTGTTCCAAAACAAACATCATGTCTATCAGGGTTATCGACCATGCAAGCTAAATCTTACATGGTAAACAAACAAGATAACAATGCTTATGAAACAAGTTCAAAGTCAACAGTTATTTTTGCTAAGTTGTTATTGACGTTCATCAGTCAAAAATCAACAACAGAAATCTGTTTATAAGATTTTTATCATGTCTTTCATGTTTATCAACCAGGCAGAAAATATCTTACATGGTAAACAAGCAAGAAAACAAAGTTTACAAAACAAGTTCAAGGAAAACGGTTATTTTCACTTAGTTGTTATTGACTTCTGGAAGTTTATTACCACCAAAAGAAAGCTGCGAACAGGACTGTTCCAAAACAAACATCATGTCTCTCGTGGTTATCGACCATGCAAGCTTAATCTTACATGGTAAACAAACAAGATAACAATGCTTACGAAACAGGTTCAAGAAAATTAATTGATTAATTTCCATAAATTTTCTCTAATAAGATGTGTAAAAATGGACCCTGGCCATGTTTGCATTCTATAAATTAGATTCATTCTGGGAAAACTGTTCTTAATGCATGTGTGTCAAGTGTCGTCCCAGATTAGCCTCGCAGTCCGCTCAGGCTAATCAGGGACGACACTTTCAGCTTAAACTGGATTTTTGTTAACAAGAGACTTCCTTCAAACAGAACATTCCATAAAAGTGAAAGTGTTGTCCCTGATGAGCCTGTGCAGACTGCACAGGCTAATCTGGGACCACACTTTCGGCACGTCTATTGGACCATGTTTTTCCAATACGAAGCTTAAATGATCCACCTACCACAGTGTCCGTGACACGTGTAGGGACACAAGCAGACGTCTGCTGCGATCAGCAGGTTGGGAAACCACTGGCGTAGCATCTTGATGGCCATCAGCGTGGGAGTTGTTGGAATGTCTGCACCCGTACCATTGTTATCCTGCAAGTAGTAAACTTATGGTCACATCGGTGAAATAGATTTGGGGTACTCCCTGGGACCATGGGTCCACTTGGATCGTTCCCCACTCAGTTAGTGATTCTGAGACATGGAATAGCAGATTTAAGGTATGCCCTGCCACCAGAAGGTCCACTTGGTTCGATTCACACTCAGTAAGTGTTCCAAAGACACAGAGTACACTTTTATTTGCTCATGCCTCCAGATTTAAATCAAGCCAACTAATGAAACACCTTTTTTGACGAACACGATAACTCCTAATAAGTATAGAATTGTTATGCTTGGCAGAAAGGTTCTCTGAAGCCTTTAATTTAACTAGCTCCACAGTAGGCAAGCAATCATTCCAGCCACATTATGCGAAAAGGGGTCTTATGCCATATGTAGCCAGGGTAGTTCCATACCAGCCTGCGCATTCGCGCAGTTTAGTCAGACACTGTCCGCTAATGAGACTACAAACTTTGCTTGACTTTCCAGCGGTCAGGGTATCTCCTGACAAGACTGTGCAAATGTGTATAGCACAAGACCCATTTTCGTATGATGTAGCTCATATATTAGAACATGCCCTGTGGGAAACTAAAACCTCCCACTACATAGAAGAATGCCCTTAACCACAAGGCTAAGGATATCCATACAGAAACTAAACAAAACTATAAATATTTGTAATGATCCAAATTGACATATTCAATCAATATTTTCAGACATAATATACTTTCATACAACCACAATTTTGCTGATCATTATTCAAATTGTTGTTTAAAGAATGGATAATCATGTTTTCAGAATATATAAATTTAACCTGCAGCACCACTTTCAGTTTATTTACTCAGAATACCACAAAGTCACTATTTCTCCAAGGGTTTTTTTGGCCCGATTTTATAGCCGAATAACGGCTATGTTCCCAATGGCAAAAAGTATACTTTTTTCCCAAAATTTGGTAAAAAATTCCCAATTTCCAAAAAAAAAATTTTTTTTTTTTTTTTTTTAC
>VMBQ01000720.1:137766-226896 GCA_007657795.1 Dreissena rostriformis | reverse complement strand
AGGTCAAGGTCACAGGTCAAGGTCACAGTTACTGGAAATAGGAAAATGGTTTCCGGATGATAACTCAAGAATGCATATGCCTGGGATCATGAAATTTCATAGGGACATTGGTCATGACCGGCAGATGACCCCTATTGATTTTCAGGTCACTAGGTCAAAGGTCAAGGTCGCAATGACCTTAAGCAGTAAAATGGTTGACTGGAAATAGGAAAATGATTTCCGGATGATAACTCAAGAACGCTTACGCCTGGGACCATGAAACTTCATAGGGACATTGGTCATGATTGGCAGATGACCCCTATTGATCTTGAGGTCACTAGGTCAAAGGTCAATGTCACAGTGACTGGAAATAGGAAAATGGTTTCCGGATGATAACTCAAGAACGTTTACGCCTGGGATCATGAAACTTCATAGGGACATTGGTCATGACCGGTAGATGACCCCTATTGATTTTCAGGTCACTAGGTCAAAGGTCAAGGTCACAGTGACCTGAAGCAGAAAAATGGTTTCCGGATGATAACTCAAGAACGCTTAGGCTTGGGATCACGAAACTTCATAGGGACATTGGTCATGACCGGCAGGAAACCCTATTGATTTGCAGGTCACTTGGTCAAGGGTCAAGGTCACGATGACTCAACACAGTAAAATGGACCACCACCACCACCACCAACGTATGCACACAATGGCTGCTACTACAACTTATAGCCCATATAGGGGGCATGCATGTTTTACAAACAGCCCTTGTTTCATTTGTAAAGAGCTGTCAAGGTCTTAGCTAGCCAGTTCCATCTACAAGAATATTTCATGTATTGCTTGGCGTTTTCAACTGAGAGATCAAATATTGGATGTTGCTATGTCAGGGTGGATTGTTTCATTCTGATACTCCTTTCCAATGAGAGTTGGCTTTATTAATTCGTTTTAATTAGTACAGCTGTTTTTTAAGCAAGCCAGATCCAGCTGTATGAATATTTGGTGTATTGTTTGGTGTAAACAGGCTTTTTTGCCTAATGGGCTGTGAAAGTTTGAGAAACCCATCGATATCGTTGTCAATGTGGTATATTCAAGAGCATTTACCTTGTTTATAATGAGAGCTGAAGCTTTCTGAACGACTGACATTGGTAGAATTTCTAATAATCTGATTGTTTTTTCAGATCTTCGTCTCCAAGAAGTGGGGCTTCACGAAGTGGCCACGTGACACGTACACTGCCATGCGTGAGACCCACCACCTTGAGCCCGACGGTGTCACAGTGCAGTACCGGCCAGACCACGGCCCGCTCAGCGCCTGGAAGGCACGCATGGAGAAGATCTATGCATAAACTGGCCTTGTTTTATTGGACTGTACTCGCCCTGGTCTTGTTGGCTTGTAATAAAGCTGGGTCAAGTGAAGTGCTTGTGTTTATTGTGTTTTATTAAAGGTCTAAAGTTGTGCATTATTTATGCCTCCCTTCTAAGGAGTCGTTGGTATATATCTATAGGCACCTGAAGGATAGTCCGTCTAGTCACATACTGGTTAGCTGGAAGGAAACAAAGCTGCCATTGTTCACAATATAGATAGAAAATGCTTTTTACACCAATATGGGGTTTGATTTTAAGGCATTTAAAATGGGTCAACTTTGTACTCGAGACTATGACCTCGGTCAGTTGGAATTTCCTAAATACATTCTGGAAGATGTCTGGGTATCCATGTTACTCATGAATGAAGAGGGTACCCTGTTGATTTTGAAAAACACGACTTATTTTGATTATACACAGGCTACCAATGGTGCTTGTTTAGGTAATGTGTCCTAAATAAATGTTATCTATAAATAATGAATCTTGATAACATTTTGTCAGAATGTGTATCATAACAATATCAATGCCATGATTAAATCTGCCTGGGTCAATATTTAGGTCAAGTCCTGACAATCGGTGTAACTACAATCAGTGTAACTTGGGTAAGCACTTTAGAGGCACCCTGGCCCGTTTTGTTCTCTTCTACAAAATCATAAACACCCTACAAAATCATAAACACCGTATCAACTGGTAAATTTATTTGAACAGATATGACAAACATCAACAACCAATTTCACCCACATGTATCGATGAATGAAAAAATGTTTATGGTTACCAAATTAGTTAGAGATACATTCAACATACACAAATATGGGCTGACATAAAGAGCCTTATTTGAAAATGTAGAAAATAATTTTATTAAAAGATTTAATATTTCCTATGGGCAGTTCCTTCAGCTTAGCATTTCAAACGCACTTATGGTTTATTTTATTGACTGAAGTATATTTATAAAATGCCCAAAATTGTGAAACAGAATTAAGTTAAAGTGATATTAGACGCATCTAACAGTATAAAGGTGTCTATCGCAACCGTTGTTTATTTTTGGTGTTTTCACTTTTTATACACTTATATTTGTTAATGCAGCATCAACATACTAAAACAGTATCCAGGAAAGAGAAAAATAATGCATTTGAATATCAACCGTACTTTCGTTTTTGACGTAAATTTGGTAAGTTTAAAATCTGGGAGTATATACACTCCCGCTGAACTACGTTATAATGAGAGGTAAGTCTGTACGACAATAATAGCAAACACATGGGCATCACATGTTTGTAAAAGAGTGAACTTGATACGAATAATTGAAAATAATCGTTGTGACAGAAACTGCAAGCCAGAAACAACAAATTAATTGGATTTTCTATGTTTTGAGCTTGAACTTCTTTCTTTTATCATGATTTCACGCTAGAAAATGTCAAAAACATTAATAAATGAAAATAAATGCCATATCCCGTTTTACGTGTACGTTTAAACAAAGATTTTACCTGTGTTAAACGTGTGTGTATGTCTATAACTGTCAAGACGCTGTAACCGTTGTAGTTATGACGCTGTATCGCGTTGTCGTACAGACGCACCTCTCATTGTAACGTAGTTCAGCGGGAATGATATAAGCGGCAGTTCCGCTCGGCTTAACTTAAAGGACTGGGTTAGTCACGTAAAATATTGAATATAATATAGATTTTTTATAAACAACTGGAAGCAAGATGAGTTGCAGATAATTGGTCAGTTACCACATTGTAACTAACTCTTTTGACCTGTTAATTCCTTTCAGCTCAATTCAACAGTGAAAAATGCGTCTAATATCACTTTAAAAAACAGCAAAAAAAAACAAAAAAACATAATACAATGGTGACATTGACAATGATATTTATTAAGACTTAAAATTCGTCAATATAAATTATTGAAATTACACGTCAATATAAATTATTGAAATTATTGTTCTTATCAATATTATTATTATGGACAAATATTGGCTCCGACTTACTATTATTTTTCTTCAAAAATTGTATAGAAAATGAAATTAGTCATTGGATAATTAATAAGTATCGTTTGATGATAAATAAGAAATATAATAAGAGGCAAAATGACAACAAATGGCTAAGGCTTCATGTTGACAACTCCACTTGGGTCCATGGAGAGTTTGGATGGATCAAACGGCTGACCTTTGAAAGGCGAACCCTCTGCATCCCAGGCCTTCCGCAACACGTCCTGCATTTTCTGAAAGTAGTGAAAAGCAGTAGCCATCTTGATGAGTTAAACTGGCAACCTAGCTTAGCTTACAGATCACCCAAATGTTTTCATTGCCATGTATCAACAAAGAAATCTTATTTTCAGAAAGTCCTTTACTTGTGGTAACTGACCAACAGCTTAACAATTACACACCAGACAAAAGTTCATGACAATACAAATGAAAACTAGATACATGTATGTGTCACAGATCCTTATGCCTCTACGACCCATGTTTGGTCATAATATATCTTTCAGTGGACAAAAAAAACAATTGGCCAATTTTCTGCCAAACTGGGCGTTGCCAAAATATAGTCTAAATATTAAGGTAATTCAGCCGTTTAAGTTTGAGCGAAATCCACTACACAGTTGTAGAGAAGTACACAACATTTTGGGGACCATATATTATTCAATGGAAAACTGACCAATGAACAATTTACATAATTTAGCCAAACTTGTCACAGCAGAAATTAGTCTTAAAATAGTCTACACATGAAGGTAATTCACTTGTGACAGTTGAACGTGAAAATGGAAAGCATTTTAAGAGATGAGTACAAACAATTTTGACACGTATTCTATAGCAGAAAAACAGACAGGGCTGAAAAAACTGGTCTCGGTCAAAATTGTTCCCTTTAACAACATATAGACTAATTCATCTGCTAAATTTAAAATGAAATCCACCACGCAGTTTATATAGTGGTTAACCAAAGGGCCATACTTCTGCTAAAACTGGTCCTATGTTAGAGTTTAAAGAAGCCCACATAGCCAATGGCTATTAAAAGTTCTAATTGACAACTTAAATTTCTAATTGGCGACTTAAATTGATGAAAATAAAATTTTAGCATAACGGGGTGTTTCAAAACTTTGCAAGGTAACTAAAATATGCATTTTGGCTTCTCATGCAAATTTCCTAGCACCTAACAAGTGGTTTCAGCAAAATTCCTTACGTAACGAACAATCAACATCGACACATTCATTATAATGACGTCATTTCAATTCATTTGATAACATCATTTCATGTAAATAGGTTTTTCTGGCAATTTCTTTTCCTCTCATTTTCCCTCAAAATAATCACACATAAAATCAGCAAATTAAGTATTAAATTAAATACAAGATAAGTGTTAAGCTCAAAAACGTTTTTATAAGCCTCGCTCAATAAATGTTTCTGTATTCAACACTAACCTAGTATTCCCTATAAAACACAAACCTAGTTTTCTCTATATCTCTATCCCCCACTTCCTCATACCTCCTCCTGTGACGTTGGTAGGCCCATCTTTTTCCGTCGATCATTGTACATCATCTCTTCAATCTTGGACTGCGCCTCGTCATCAAGGTCCGTCATTGGTCGGCTTGCGTCGATCTTGCGCACGTTGATCTTCGGCTCGTCCGTGAGGAAGCAGTCCCACCAGCGCTCCTCTTTCTTTTCCAGGTTTATCTGTAGAGGGAAAAACATTACATGCCTTGTTGAAAGCTTTCAGGGTTAATACTGATTTCAGTGAGATATATTTATGGTTGTATGTTTGTTATTTTGTCCATAAATATGTGCAGGTCAATAACATCCTTCTTCAAATTGTAAAAATTGTTGTGTGAGTGCAAGTGTTTTCAAGATATCGAAATATAACATGTAATGAGTATGTTTTAATCTATGACTCTTTTTTTAAATCGTCATTTTATTGGTGCTAATCAAAAGATTCTTTGAATATTATATACCTGCACTTTTGATGTATGAAAGTAAATGCTGTAAATTGCTAGATTTAAACGTCAGAAACAATAGAGCTCTGTTATAATAATTATACAATTTAAGAAAGAAAAGTTTGTCCCCATTGGGGCTTCCTTTAGATTAAAAGGCTATCTCTACCACTTGGCTATCCAGACTGTTTTTAGTTTGAAATCATTACATTGTAGATACATGTACTTTACATAATTTATCAACGTATTGCAACAAAATTTTACGAAAACAACAGAAACATTCCAAATGATTCAATTATTTCAAGTTTGCAAGGATTTAAAATATTATAAATTTAAAATGATGATAATACACACAAAACTGTATTTTCAGTATGAGTCTACCCCAATAGTATTATTTTGCTCCCTGAAGTACAGATTTCTTTAATTTTTTGAATCCGAAACAAAAAGTTGAAAAATTGTAGTTTTGACAACCTGTGGACAAATCCCTGTTTCAAATTAATACACAAAATGAACTGCTTTTAGAACCAGCCATACAAGTTGCTTTTAAAGATTTTGGGTATTTTAAATGCTAATTACCCCCACAATACCAAAATGAACATACATGAATGTTTTCTCCAGGGTTGAGGGTCCACATGCATTCCTCTTTGTTAATTTCCCATGGGAGGTCGCCGTTGACAACAACCCTCCACTGACCTTGATCGTCCTTGTGAGAGACCTTGACATGCTTTTTTGCAATGTCAACTTGGACATCCCGTCCTTTACGAATGAAGGACGGCACCTGACAATTGGATGTGTTAATGGGCACATGAAAATATAAAGATATAATCAGAGAAATGTCATGAAACAAGAGATGTGTTTGTCAGAAACACAATGCCCCCTACTGGGCCGCTTTGAAATAAAATTTCTATTTATCATTTGGCAGGTATAGAAATTATCTCCCTTTAAAGCCTATTACTTCCCTTGGATTTTGTTTTTTGACCTTTGACCTTCAAGGATGACCTTGACCTTTCACCACTCAAAATGTGCAGCTCCATGAGATACACATGCATGCCAAATATCAAGTTGCTATTTTCAATATTGCAAAAGTTATGACCAATGTTAATTTTTTTGGACAGACAGACTGACGGACAGTTCAAATGCTATATGCCACCCTACAAGGCGCATAAAAAGCAGAATCTTCATATATGAGGATGGGTCAAATGGATGTTCTTGGGAAAATGTTAGAAATATTGGTCATTTGTTAATAGAAAAAGACCTTAATAGAAAACCATAAGAAAGATCATATTAACTGTGTTATTTTCCAGTCATAGGATAATGCAGCTCTAGCTTTTTGAATTGTATGCAACTTTTTCTGTGAATGTTTCCAAAAAAACGTGATTATAACATCAGTCTATTATTGGTAGAATGTACCTATAACACGGTGCCTATACCACGTGACTTTTAAAGATCTGTGTTGGGAGAATAAAGCACGACCCAGATAACATTTTTAAGGATGTCTTTTTGAATATTTCACCATTTTTAATGAGAGTTTTCTATAGGTATCATGATTTGTTTTAAACAAATAAGTATTTTTTCAGTAAATAGCAACCGCGCGTTCGTAATATGAAGTCCCCACACTGATCCGACATGTTTCTAACCGTTCAAACGCGTGGTTGCTTTTTACTGAAAAAATACTTATTTGTTTAAAAAAATCATGATACCTATATAAACTCTCACGAATGAGCGGGCTCTCCACTTTATCCCATTAAAAATTGTGAAATATTTAAAAAGACATCCTTAAAAATGTTATCTGGGTCGCGCTTAATTCTCCCAACACAGATCTTAAAAAGTCACGTGGTAAAGGCACATTGTATAATCATATTCTCAGATTATATTTATAACTGGCGTGTAGTTTTCTGCAGACATGTCTCACCTTCACCCTCAGATCTAGGTCAGTGATGGACTGCGCCCAACTGTAGTTATCACGTATGGCACCATTGTAGCTCTCTGGGTTGGCTTGAAACACCACCTGCTCTCTGCCATCAAAAGTATGGGGGAATATTTGAACAAGGGCTGTTTGTAAAACATGCATGCCCCCTATATGGGCTGTAANTACTTTTTTTTTTTTTAAATCATGATACCTATAGAAAACTCTCACGACTGAGCGTGCTCTCCACTTTATTCCATTAAAAATGGTGAAATATTTAAAAAGACATCCTAAAAAATGTTATCTGGGTCGTGCTTTATTCTCCCAAGACAGATCTTAAAAATTCACGTAGTAAAGGCACATTGTATAATCATATTCTCAGATTATGTTTATAACTTATAACTGGTGTGTATGTTTCTGCAGACATGTCTCACCTTCACCCTCAGATCTAGGTCAGTGATGGACTGCGCCCAGCTGTAGTTATCACGTATGGCACCATTGTAGCTTTCTGGGTTGGCTTGAAACACCGCCTGCTCTCTGCCATCAAAAGTATGGGGGAATATTTGAATAATATTAAATCAATAACTTACCATGAGAGCAAACAAAATTGGCCACTATTAGTCCACAGTGCAATTGTGGTAAGTGAACTCACATGATTATACTGAAGGCATTTGTGAAGTTTCACCTGAATACCTGTAGCAGTTACAGTCTTTCCAGTATGCTTTAATTGAGCAGCCCCTGAATATGCTTAACATTTGAAAATTTTGTCAGGAAAATGATTTTTTTCTTAAAAATAAATAAATACATATCATATGGCCCATAAATGTTCTATTTTGTACATTCTTTACTTACTTTGCTAATTCAGAATCTTCTGCTTCATCATTGTCTCCTTCAGATGCCTTTTCTTTTGTTTTAGCGCTTTCTGCTCTTGATTCAGGTTTTGACTCATTTTTAACAACACCATCAGAAGCAGTTTCATTACTGTCCATTCTTACAACCTCGGATTTCGTCTGGTTGCCAGCTATTTCTTCGTCACCATGTTCAACAGGGTTTACAGGTGTGGCACTTGCATGAGATTGTTTTGTATCACACTTTGTGTTAGTATCTACATTTTGCACAGGTGTTGCCTTGGCACTTTCCTCTCTTGTTGATGGTTGCTCTACAAAAAAAAGTATTTACCGGTACATGATAATCAACAAGAGCTGTCAAAAGACTGAATCCTTGACACTTCTTCGCTTTGATAGCGTAGTGTACATTTTGTGTCAGTCACCTGGTTAAATGACTGCAAAAACTAATTTCAGCACAATATCTCGAATCAAAGTCAATTGTGGCGTGTTCTGAGAAAACTGGGCAAAATGCTTGTGCGTAAAGTATCATCCCAGATTATTAGCCTGTGCAGTCCGCACAGGCTTATCCGGGACGACACTTTCCGCCTAAACTGGATTTTTGCTAAGAACAGACATCATTTTAACGAAAAATTCCATAAAAACAGAAATTGTCGTCCCTGATTAGCCTATGCGGACTGCACAGGCTAATCTGGGATGACAATTTACGCATAAGCATATGCCCAGTTTTCTCAGAACACGACACAATTATTTCGTGCAATCCCCAGTTAGGTCTGTATTTTCATTACATTCACACAAAAATACAGCAAAATACCTCAATCCAAAATGGTCATTGAAAGAAATGTTATTTTCAAATTTAAACAACAATGTCCATCACCCTTCTGACCCCAAATGTAACCCAACACTAAATCACCTTCACACAAAATTGTATAATATATTACTGAAGTTTTTATAAAAATAACTCAATCTATTTTAAACAACAGTGACCTTTGCCCTGGAATACCTGTAGTAAAACCAGTGATATGGAGAGGTTACATTTGTACCTTAACCAGAGCGTTACGCAGACACGTCGACATTGGAGCGAGTAGTATAGCTTGGACTATCAACAAGACTTGGATCTGCCCTTCTACAGAGCACTTTCTATACTTCCCTATAACATACACTTTCTGTCAGTGACCTTACACCAAACATAATGACCCGTAAAGACATATTTTAAGNTGTAAGGACAAGGTCAAGGCCATCCTTCAAGGTCAAAGGTCAAAAAACAAAATCCAAGGGAAGTTACAAGCTTTAAAGGGAAATTTTATTTCAAAGCGGTGCAGTAAGGGGCATTGTGTTTCTGACAAACACATCTCTTGTTTTATATAAATTTGACTTTTATAATTTTCCAGAGAGTTCCAATGTCAAAGAAGGTTATGGAGAGGTTTCCAACTTATGGACTCTATGTGTATGGAGAAGGGTATGTATATTATTTGAATGTAACATTTCAGGACTCCAGTTTGTATGCTAAATGGTATTTTTACCTGTAATGCAGAGCTTCAGACAAGTGTGGGCTTGATGGAATTTGTATTAAAACAATGAAGGAAACAGGTTACTAAAACATTTATTAGTTAACCTATGATTGTGACAGTTAAATTAACTCAAAAATCTAAAAATGTTTAAGTATAATTTAAAAAATGTTTCATGTTCAAGTACAATCTTTAAATACGACAGAAATGTGCAATATTTTTTTTTATTGTTACATTAGCAGCTATA
Source organism: Dreissena rostriformis (assembly GCA_007657795.1). Lineage (NCBI taxonomy): Eukaryota > Metazoa > Mollusca > Bivalvia > Myida > Dreissenidae > Dreissena > Dreissena rostriformis. The sequence continues at coordinate 217,146 of VMBQ01000720.1, read as the reverse complement.
TCATGTCTGTGATATAAATGTATGATTGATTACACATTGAATTGAATAGATTTGCAATTGTTTGTTATATTTTTAATATAATTATCCAGTGGTCAAGCATTTGGATAAGAAATAAACAAATTATAAATGTCCATTATCACATATCTTTTTTTTTTGGTGGGGACAAATGCTGGTTAATTGTCATGTGGTTAACTGGAGTCATAAATGGCAACACTGTTTTTATTACAATTTCACAAGGTTAGATGGATACCTCTTATTGGACTCAACACTGTTTGTTGCGATGCTAATATATTGCGCTTACGGATTATCACGCAAATTGGCAGTCACACCAGGCCCCGTGTTCACAAAACATTTTTTGCAATCGAAAATCGATTTTGCTTGTCATTGAAAATGGATTTCCATTGTAGTTGATAGGCAAAAATAAAAATCGATGTCAGTTAAAATCGATTTTCGATTGCAAAATCGTTTTGTGAACACGGGGCCTGGCCTTAATTGTTATAGCCATTTTTAGATGATATTGATAAAGATATTTATTGGACACATTAAGTTCTTGACAAAAAGTAGAACTCCACGAATTTAAAATACAACGAATTCGCCTGATTTTTCAAATCCACGAAATTTCATGTCAAGGAAAATGAATGAAACAACAGTAATTTTGATATAATTGAATTTCTAAACACTTTATTTTGGCAAGTAATCAGCCTTGTAAATTAGTTTACCAAACATCAAATAAGGAGACCAAAGTCTCAATGGTTGGTGTTTATCACAAGTTAAGTAAATGTGTCAATTACGTCTAAGCTAATAGTTCCCACTCCCTATTGATCCGAAGTTACATTTGTGTGAGTAAAACAAAACAATAATGTTGATTATCAAATCTTAATCCTGTTAATAACAAGAAAGTTACTGGTTTTTTGCCTTGTTACTTTGTTAACCCTTTGCATGCTGGGAAATTTGTTGTCTGCTAACTTGTCTGCTGAATTTCTAAAATCATCATTTTCTTCACTTTTTTCAAAGACCACTATCAGAATAACAAACAGTTTGGATCCTGATGAGACGCCACGTTCTGTGGCGTCTCATCTGGATCCAAACTGTTTGCAAAGGCCTTTAAAATTCGGTTCCAGCACTGAAAGAGTTAATTGTCATGTTATTGATTCCTGCAATCGGCGTGGAAGGTTGTTTTAAGTAGGAGGTAGCGTTTATTGGCAGTATAAAGAGCGATAAAAATCAAATTTAAAATATTCATTCTATGAAAAATGAATTGTTAAAAAAAAAATAGTAGCAAATGTAACTGATTAACTAATCGTTCATAAGTTTAACCTGTTGCATCCCTAATTAAACCTTTTGTGTTTGATGAATTTAAGTATGCATGTAAATAATTTTAAATTTCTGTCTTTTTTAAGAAGATGCATTTAGTAGCGTCATCAAAATTAAGAACTCATTGGCAGGATTTTTAATTGTGACCACTTTAATATTCTTAAGGGTGCTACAATTCTTTTTAAAAGGTTTTCATAAATTTTATATTATTTGGAGCTCTGTGAACGTATGAAACCTACTCACATTTGGGCTTTAATGAGACCAACTGGTCGTGCGTCACTGCTAGCAGTGTTTGATATTCATTGCTCACAACTCTGATGCAATAAACAGATGTGCATGTATACCTACACAAGTTTACTTGGAAATTATGAGATTTGTGAATTCATTATATTTTATATGTAACTACATTAATTGTAATGTATTGCAATTAAGATACTTCATTCTTTTATTTTTTATTTAATGATTTGCAAATAATTGTTCAAATTGTGGTTTTCTTATTTTTCAGGCAGTACGCAGTCACTTTACAGTAAGTCACATGTTAATTAATTGTTCTCAATGTTTTACTTAAGAAACATATACTTTTGGATACTTCTCAGTAGCAGTGAGTGTTCTCAATGTTTTACTTTAGAAGCATATATTTTTGAATACTTCTCAGTAATACAGGAACATCAATTTGTTTTATTGTAATTTTACAGGTCCATGCAGATGACTGGCATTCCAGTGCTGTTTATTCCAGGAAATGCTGGAAGCTACAAACAAGGTGNGATTAACTATAAAGTGTACTGTCTGATATATAATAGTATATCCTATGAAATACTTGAATAAATAAGACTGTTGCTTTTATATGTAAACATGATTAGTTTTAGTGACTTCAGTTAAGATGACAATCAAATATCTATCACACACACATACACACATGAAACTGTAAGTAACTTGAGTTATTTTTCGTGAAAAAATATCAGAAAAATGAATGCTTGTCCTAACTTGTGCAAATAACACTAGCTTACGCGTATGACACGAGTTCAATCTCCACACCTGAGCATGTGAGCCCAGTTGGTGGCAAAAATACCAGACAGGTGGGGTTATTCCAGGTACTTTTGTTTCCCCTACAGCATAACAACACACCAAATTTCAATACATGTGAGTTAAAAAAATAGCTGGTACATGTAATTGCATTGATAATTAAAAATTATTATTTAATTATTGCTACAATTTTCAGCTATTTTTTTTAATTATTATTAAATTTTGTGAGTCTAAGACACACTTAGGGTGCTCATATAATGCAGCTTTATGTGCAGACCGACCTTGTTTACTTTGAAATTTTGAAATACATTCCCCCCTCATGTCAATACGAGTCTGCCTCAGTGTGCAGAATGCAAAATGTTCCTTTATTCAATAATTGGTGCCCATTTTATTTTCTGTTCAATTGGTGTTACATTTAATTAAGGAAATGGTTTAAGTTATTTTCCGGATGCTTTGAGTTTAGCCATGTAGCGTGAGCGACAGTAAGGAGCAAGCCCAGCCGCTGATTGACCAGTTATAATCTGTGTTCACCAAGGACACAGGAGATACCACAAAGAGATGTCATACACAAATACCTTCACTCAGCATCACCACAATGGGCATTGAGAAGCATCAGTTACATCAACCCTGCAAAAGCTCAAGGACCAGACATGATTAAAAACTTAGTATTGAAGACCTGCCCCAGCCAGTTAGCACCTGCATTATCAACAATCTTCCAAAAATCTATAGAAACTCCCTGGGGATTGGAAAGATGCTTTGGTTTTACCTGTTTTCAAGAAAGGCGACGTCCACCTAGCTGAAACTTATAGACCCGTCTCCCTAACTTGTGTAACATGCAAGCTTCTAGAACATATCATATGCAAACATATCCTAGACCATCTGGAGAATAACAACATCTTATCTAAACTTAACCATGGCTTTCGAATACGATTCTCCTGTGAAACGCAACTACTGACCACTGTACATGACCTTCTCACCAACTATGACTCTGGCACGCAGATAGATGTGGCTATACTGGAATTCAGCAAAGTCTTCGATACAGTCCCACATAAAAAGCTCCTGCATAAACTGAAGCAGTATGGCGTCACTGGAGCATGAATGTTATTGTGGAGGGAGAGAAATCAAACCCGGCAACAGTCGACTCCGGTGTTCCACAGGGCACAGTCCTTTGCCCTCTGCTATTCCTCTGCCACATCAATGACCTACCCGATTCAGTTAAGTCCTCGTACCGCCTATTTGCAGATGATTGTTTACTTTACAGCACTATCAGAAGTCGCCATGACCAAATAATCCTACAAGACCTGAATGAACTAGAAACCTAGGCCAACACATGGGGCATGCGATTCAACGCCAAAAAAATGCTATATCCTAACCATTAAACAGAAAACCTCAAAATTGTACCAGCTCGAAAACCACATCCTTCAACAAGTCCCAGAAAACCCATACCTCGGACAGACAATATCAGAAGACCTAAATTGGAGCTCACATATAAATAAGATCACCAAAAAAGCAAATTCTATACTTGGCTTCCTTAGACACAACCTGAAACACTGCCCTAAATCCTGCCTTAAAACAGCCTACTTTGCCTTAATTAGATCTACTCTAGAATATAGCTCCATTGTCTGGGATCCACTCCTTCAAAAAGATGTAGACACAATTGAAAAGATCCCAAAACAATTCATAACCAGAGACTATAACACCAAAACACCAGTCAGTGTGACAAATATGCTGAAGTGTATGAAGATCACNATGCACAATGAGCGACGGATTAAGTCAGATTGAAAATGCATGCATGTCGTAGTAAATAATTTGGTCAGACGCTTTATTTAACTATGAAATCTAGTCTGTAGAGCTTTTAAATTACTTTGACTGTTGTCCTGCTCCGTTATCCAGGCGCTTGTTAAATGTTACGATAATAATTTAAAAGAGTAAATACCGAAAATAAGCATCTATAGCATTTTAGATTGTATCGTACGCATCTAATTTGACAGATTCGCGTTAAAGTCAAATTGGTTGCGTTTTCAATACGCATGATATTGTATTTCTTTGCGTTTTTTAGCATTTTAATAGGGTGAAAGACGCAGATACGCAGCTTATCTGGGGCACTGCTGATCCAGTGTAGAAACAATGTCCGAATTGCTTTACCCGAAAAGGTGTATAGTTATTATTCTCATTTATTTGTTTACATGTTAGGATACTTAGTTAAACGAAAAACACAAACCTTCGATAAAGAAAGCTAAAAACAACGCTAAGGAACTTTTCGATTTTCCCTTCATGTTGGAGTATGCCTAATAGTGCACTGTCGTATTTTTCATCCATTTTCGCGAAGCTTCTATTTTTTCGTCTAAGTCATGAGAACGCATGAATTTGCAAACCTCTGGATTTCCAAGATGGCGACTCTCAAGCCGGTTTTGTTTTCAGTGTTTGTTGTTGCATTATTTGTACTTGGCATCTTCGATGTCATTACAAACTATGAAGAAAATAAATGCGAGATGACGTGGATGTTTGAAGCGCCACAATATTTGGTAAGTTAAGATTGTGTTTTAATTAGTAATTTAATGATGTTGTCCGTCAATGAATGACCCACAAGAAAATAAAATGAACGAAAGAAAACNCTTTTTTACCGTATAAACTTATTTTTGTTAATTGTTAATTGTTTAAAATCCCAAACTCTTTGTCATTGTGATGCACGGCTTTTAAACCATAGAAATATCTGGGAAGAATCTGTGAGATAAATTGGAGATGTACATGTCTACATGCCACATCCCCTTTAGCATGGTTACAACAATATAATTATACATTATTATTTCTGTTGTTCTTATGCAATGTATTCCTTTTTTACTGTCCATATGTCTCAATGCAATATTTATGAACTGTTATGTTCCCTGCTTCCAAGTCCAGTTCCTAGTGATAGTAGCATTTTACCGGGCTGCAGGCATAAATAATATATGGCAAACTTAAGTAATTCCACTTTAAAAACTTTATTTACTCCACTTTTCTCTCCTGCAAAGTCCGATCTCTGGCGTCAGTGGCATTTCGCCGGGCAGTCGACAAGCGTAAGATGTACCACTTCAACTTTTTCTCGGTTGATCTCAACGAGGAATATTCCGGACTGTATGGATCCTGCCTCCAGGATCAGACAGAGTTCGTGCGCGAGGCTATCAAGAAGATATTTGGCCTGTACAAAAACGCAGAAGTAAAACCGACGACGATCATTCTTGTGGGTCATTCCATGGGTGGGCTAGTGGCTAGGGGATTGTTTACTCTGCCAAACTTCAATGCTAATCAGGTAGTTTCACATTTTTGTATATATACATGTATGTATGTTTCAGGTTATTCTACTTACCCTAAAAATGCCAGATCGTTAATTATAATTTGATATGTTTACTCTTTTCCTAATTACTTTTTTGATGAATAAATGTTTTTTCATCAGTGATGAAATTTACTGCCAACCAGGTCATGTCTTTGGATATTAGTCTATTTACGGCGATTAGTTCATATTGTTGGTAATGTTTTAAGATTGCACAAATGTTCCAAAATGCAAACAAATAATAAACTCAATGATTGATAGGTATTCTATTTATTTATTATTTATTGCAATAAGTAAATCTGATTACCGGTGTTGATAGGGTCATGGAATTTTATCTGTTTGTCCAAAACAATATGGCTTTGAGCAGCAAACAAAATTGTCAACAAGGTATCTTATGTTCTGATTAAATTTCCAGTGCTAACAGGAATAATTATGTTGCATGACAACTACTTATTAATACTTGTTACTTACTTATACTTGTTACTTATTAATACTTGTTACTTATTAATACTTGTAACTTATTACAATATTTTGCATTGATAGGTTAATACCATCTACATGCAAGCGACGCCCAACCAGGCCCCTGTTGTAGTCACTGATGCAGATCTCGCATCCTATCACCTCACTGTGAACAGGTTCTGGCGGGCGCATGGTAACACTACGCTTGCTCACGTGACCCTTGTGTCTAGCGGTGGTGGGGAGTACGACGTACAGGTCCGCGGGGGATTGACGCCACTGGATGGGGTAAGATGACAATGTCTGTTTTGGACATTTTTGCATGTTTTGAAACATGATGGGCTTTTTTCTTGATTGTGAAAAGGGCCTAAACTTGGATTTTTTTAAAAATAATAAATCAACAAAATTAAGAAAGGGGAAGAGTTTACATTGTAAATGTGAAATTATGGGAAAATTGCATTATTTAAAAGAAGTTCTTTTTTGGAAATTGGCCTACCATTATAACTCTAAGTTTAAGCACACTCAAAACAATTTTTAATTAACAGTCATCCTGACAATATCTTTAACCTTTAATGTGGGTTATTCCTGTGTGTAGCATCACTCGCCAAGCATGTGCTTGTGAATACCACACTGTTAAGTGTCCATTACTTAAAGATAATTTTGCAATGGATATAAAATCATTTCATATGTTTGATTTTGTTTTACAGAAACTTTCATTCAAAGGATAAACTTTGTCCACAGAGCACACAGATTAGCATGTGATATTCTGTACTATACCGTTATTTATTAAATTCAACTTAATCAAATTCTGCTTATTATGATTTTGTTGTTTGCTCTTGAATCAATGCCTTAACACCCTCAACTATGGTGCAATACAACTGGAGCCTATCTGTTACATTTGGCAATTTGAGAGTGGTATGTTGACTAAGATAACGTACTTGTTAATAGGCCATAATTAACAAAACACTTATTTTTCACAAGCAATCCGGTATCCTTACAGGCACAAGTTGACTTAACCGTTTTTCCTTGAAATGATACAAAACAAATTTGTTATTACATTTAGCAGAACTTATTGGTTCCTTGAGTCAATCATATCAACTGCATAACCACTTTAAGCTATCGGGTGAAACCAGTGTCAAGGACGGGTATACCTGCCTATTTACCAACTTAAAGCAAACTTAGCAACAGTGAGTATGTGTGTTTTTCGAAGTTTATTAGGTCATTCCGCGCATCATTATGTGTGGACCCGGTGTGTGTCTGAGCACCTACCTAATTAACTAAGTACCTGACAACCGAAAGTTGGGAAAATTTTGAATAAAAGCTGCAATTTCAAGCTATTTTAGTTGTTACTGTTGTTGTGTGTGGGGGGGGGGGGNTGTCTAAGGGGGTTTGTCCAAGGAGTGTGTGTGTGGGGGCAGCAACGAGATTGATGAACTGGTAATACTCTGTCTGTTTGTCTAAGGTGGTTTGTCCAAGGAGTGTGTGTGTGGGGGCAGCAACGAAATTGATGAACTGGTAAGCATCTTTCTATATGTCTAAGGTGGTTTGTCCAAGGAGTGTGTGTGTGTGTGTGGGCAGCAACAAGATCGATGATTGGCTGGATGCGGGCTTTGGTCCCTTAATTTGTGATACTTGTCAAAATTGTGAAAAAACGAGTCGTTAACTTTTTAAAATTGTAAACATTAAATTTTGAGTCTCAAACTTATAAAAAATGTGAACATTTAAGTTGCTAATCTCAAAAATGTAAAAAAAAGGGCCATTGTCTAAGAAAGTAAAAAGCCTTGTGCTTAAGGTGGCTTGTCCAAGGAATAAAAGAAGTTCAGAGTTATTGCCCTTTCTTTATTATAAAGACTGCAAAATACGTCTTTCCGCTTTTCATATGTAACCAGATTTTCCGAAGCAAAAAACTGGTTATTAGATTGGCAAATGCGGGCGGGCGGAACAAGCTTGTCTGCTCTCTTATTCAAATAGTTTTCATCAGATCTTTACGAAACTTGGTCAGAAGTTGTATCTAGACAATATCTAGGTCAAGTTCAATTATGGGTCATGCCGGGTTAAAAACTAGGTCACGGGGTCACTTAGTGCGTTTTAAACATTGAGCATGTTGTCCGCTCTCTAATTCAAATAGTTTTCATCAGATCTTAATGAAACTTGGTCAGAAGTTGAATCTAGACAATATCTAGGTCAAGTTCAAATATGGGTCATGCCCGGTTAAAAACTAGGTCACAGGGTCACTTAGTACGTTTTAAACATTGAGCATGTTGTCCGCTCTCTAATCCAAATACTTTTCATCCGATCTTTACGAAACTTGGTCAGAAGTTGTATCTATACATTATCTAGGTCAAGTTTGAATATGGGTCATGCGGGTCAGAAACTAGGTCACGGGGTCAAAAAACAGATTGATTTTGAAACAAGGAGGGTTATTGTGATGAACAATCAGTTGCAATGCACAATTTGACTTGCATTTGTCTCCCTTTATCAGACTTTTTTTTTATTGAAAACCTGGTTTTGTGACAATTTTTTCCCTTGTTGCACTGTTAGAACAAGAATGAACATTGCAATTTATAGTAAAATATTATTTTTTAGCGGTTCTGTTCCACTGAGAAATTTGCTCTTGAAAGTCCTGTTGATGTACATGTTGAAGTTTGATTTTTATGACTCAACCACTGCCTATGTAAAACAATCAAATAGATTTCTCTTGCTAAAGTGTTACATCATTTTTTCAACAAGAAGATAGAACAGTAATTTAAGTCTGTTAAAAACTGTACTTCAGATTACCAATGAAGAAAGAAGTATCAGCTCATCGGTAAGAACTTTTCTTCTTTGTTTGTGTGAATGTTCAAAGTTGTTGTCAAATACTGGACTGACATTTTATTACTCGAATTTATTTGAAGTGAATATAAGAAGCTGTGATTGCAAAACACTTTTTCTTCTACACTTTAAAACAGTGGACATTTAGGAATCTACAGCTACATTGTGATCACTGTAAGTGAACAATTAACAGTAAATATTGTTTCCATTTCTTTGAAACAAACAATCAAATTTCAAAAATAAGTTTTTCAAAGTTTGCTTTGTACCATCGAAACACATGGTTATTCTTAAAATTATGATTTGTTGATTATCCTAAACTTATAGACTACCCATATCCCGAAAGCCTGGGTGTCGACTGACCATCGGTGTATAGTCTGGTGTAAGCAGGTTGTGTTGGCCTTTGTGAGGTCCATGTTTGATATCGTCAGAGAGGACACCCATGTGGTAAGGGACAGGGATGGGAAGTGTTTGTCTTTATAAAGGAATTCTACTGCAATAATGATGAAGTTGACCTTGACTATCAATGACTTTAAGTGAAATTATGGGTGTGCTTCATATTGCTATTAATATTTAACATAATTTCGACCTGACCAAGTGAAGTATGTGTTTGTAAAACAAAGTTATCTGGAAAATATAAAATATGCACTAAAAGAAAACATATTTAGTCAGCCAGGTAAACTACTCAATCAAAGTCACTGATGTTTTGTTATAGAATTATTATTTTGTAAATTGATGTTGTAATCAATTTCAAAAGATTACATAGTCATGCTGTGATCAGTTTAGATTTTAGATCAGTTTTAATAAAAAACATTTGTAAAAAGCCAGTTTTAAATTCAATGACTACTTATTCATGAGCTGTTTTTATAGAGAATGCTTGTCTCTGATCAACTATACATGCATACAAGTTATTTCTGCTAGGCTTAGAAGATTGGAAACATGTGCTGTCAGTTTATAGAGCTTCAAATGTTAAACTAAATTGTATTTAATACTAATCTCATTGTTGTATGCATCCCATAATATCCAAACATTTCTCCAACTTTACAGAAAAAAACACGTTTAATAAACAAGAAAAATAGTTATTGAAATCACAATAACTAACACGGTAGTAAATTTCAACTGGAACTACAGCTTATATATACATGTAGTTTATTGTTGCTTCACAGAGTTGAAATCATTAATGCAGCTACAAAGATGGGGAAAAGAACCAGATTTCATTAATTATGTGAGGCAACTTTCTTAATTATATGACAAATATATATTGTTGTCACAATATCTCACAAGGGGTAACATTTCAACTGGAAATACAGCAAAGTTTGTCATCAAATGTATAGAGTAGTATTCATGAATGCAGCTACGAAGATTGGGAACAAATACATTTCCCCAATACCGGTAATTCACTTCAGGTGTCAGACGACATTGCGTATCGCATGCACGTGTTCCGTCACCACTTTGTGCAGAACCCGGGATCCATAGGTCATGTGACCCACTGGCCCGACTCCCTCACGCTACAGCCCGGTCAGTGGTCAGAGGTCAATAGCAAGCTTCACAGGTGGAGGAAAGATAAGGTCAGTGAAGGACATCTTGGCTCCAGGGGTAAAGTTCTATTTGGAAAATGTGTTGCGTTCTGAGAAAACTGGACAAAATGCATGTGCGTAAAGTGTCATCCCAGATTAGCCTGTGGAGTCCGCACAGGCTAATCAGGGACGACACTTTCTGCCTTAACTGGATTTTAGCTAAGAAGAGACATCATTTAAACAAAAAAAATCATGAAAGTGGAAATTGTGGTCCCTGATTAGCCTGCGGACTGCACAGGCTAATCTGGGATGACAATTTACTTACAAGCATTATGCCCAGTTTATTCAGAACATGACACATATGAGCATCCCTCTTGGAAAACAGGGTTAAATACAGGCTAATCAGGGACGACACTATCCGCTTTTATGATATTTTTTGTATAAGGGACATCTCTCTTAAAAGAAAATCCAGTCAAGGCGGAAAGTGTTGTTCGTAATTGCCTGTTGGGACTGCACAGGCCAATCTGGGACAACACTTTATGCACACGCACTTTGTTTGTGTCAGGTGGATGAGATGACATACCTGTCCATTCCCATTGGACTGTTTGAGGATGTGGATCATGCCATGGTGCAGTCCAATATTGTAAGTCAAGTTTAATATTGCAAGTGAAGCCCAAGTTCAGTATTGTAAGTGTACTTGTTAGCGAATATTATCTGGACAGTAGTATTTTCTGGATGTTTTAAATATTTGTATTTTGTAACCTTTTTTATGCTCCTGAAGGTGGGGATATAGTGATTGCACTGTCCATCTGTCTGTCTGTCCGTCCTTCTGAAATTCCCTCAAACTTTGCATTTAGGTTTTGCGTTTAGGTTTCAAAAAATGTGGAAATTTTTAGCAATATTGATCATAGCATCTTGATACATGTGTATTTGGCATGCATGTGTATATCATGGAGCTGCACATTTTGAGTGGTGAAAGGTCAAGGTCATCCTTCAAGGTCAAGGGTAAAAAATAATAATAAGCGGCGCAGTAGGGGGCATTGTGTTTCTGACAAACACATCTCTTGTTTAAATTATGTTATAAGCTTCAAAAGAACTAATGTATATTAAATAAATTTTATTGGTATTCAAGTTAATTAATGCAATTTTTATTAAAAAATATAATGTGTACGTTGGTGTTCTTAAATGCATGTTACTGTCGTCTGGGGAATAAACATGGCATATGGATGTGCATTTAAAACCCAATTCAGGACCCAGACAGTGTAAGTCATACTTTAAGCTGTCTGTATATTAAAGCAGCAGTCAGTCTGCCAGCAACCTTTTATAAGCAGCATTTGATGTCCAATATTTTAAATGATGTATAATATCATAAGTGAAGTCAAAATACAAAGAACTATGCTGCTTTGGTCTGGGTGTCATAAATTTGAAGAAAGATGCCAATATAAGGTTTAATATTAACGCTTTCATTTAAAAACCGGACACAAACAGAATTTGCCAATGAAAAACCAAACTTATTAATTTAAATTGGAGCTAAATGCAGATATTTTTTTGAACCTGTTGCATCCTTTTTGAAAACCGTTGTTTTCCTATATAAAACTAAATATATGTTTTGTACATTACTCCCTGTATTTTCCTCCCCAGATGCATGATAGCTGGGTTTGCGTCTGTGAACGAAAGGAAGAGGAAGAGCACTGGTGAGTTAAGACTTTAACAGAAACTAATACATCTGCCTGATGTCCCATGCAAATAAGTATTTGGGGAGAACCTATTTTAAGCTTTATTATTAACTGATAAGTCCGAGTTATTCTCTCATTCAAATTTTGGTGTCTGCATAATGCTTCAATTGAAACTTCACACATGTGTTTGGTGTCATTGTGTGAGGTCACCACCAAGCTCCATAACTCTGGTCTGCAATTTAGCAGAATTATTCCCCTGTTTTGTACATAGAAAATTGATTTAGGTAAACATGGAACTTATCACTGTTTCTTCTACAGGTACTCAATTGAAATTTCGCACATGGTCATTGTTTGAGGTAACTGACCAAATATTCATAACTCTGACAAGCTATTTAGCAGAATTATGCTCCCTGTTGCTAATAAAGGTATTCAATGGAAACTACGCGCATATGTTCAGGGTCATTATTTGAGGTCGGGGACCAAGTCCCATAATTCTTACATGCAATTTAGCAGAATTATATGCTAAATGTACATGTTCTAAGAAAATTCTGGTTATCAATTTTGTGCAACTATTTCATAAATCTATATATACTACAGATATTGAAATATAACTTAACATATGTGGTCCGGGTCTTTATGAAAATACACTGACCAAGACTTATAACTATTATCAGCTATATAGCAGAATTATGTCCCCTTTTGTACTTATACAAATCCGGTCATGGTTTGCGTGCAAGATGAAATTTAGGTTAAAATTTGCATGCAACAAGTACATGTTTCTGTAACTACAGGAACTACTGATATATTTAATTGAAACTTCACACAGTTGTTTGTGGTCATTGTGTGAAGTGACTGACAAAGTTCCATAAATTTGACCTTTAATTTAGCAGATTTTTGCCTCTTTTTGTGCTTTGAAAATTCAGGCTAACATGTGCATGCAACTGCCTTAGATCTCCTAAATCTACTTCAGTTATTGAAATAAAGATATACCGGTATGTGTTCAGGGTATTTATAATTAGACACTGTACGAAATATATAACTGCAACCAGTCTTTCAGCAGGATTATGCCACTTTTGTACTTACATTATCAGATTAAGGTTTGCATGCAATATGAAATTTGGCATAAGGTTTGCTGCAGCAATGGATGGAATCGTGTTTGAAGGTAGCATAACATGCTGATATAGTGTGGGATTGCATTTGGGGCGAGTCAGGTCAAGTTCACAGTTATTAAAAATAGAAAAAGGAATTTCTTTGAATATCTTTACTTTGGCTTGAGGTATTTTGGTGTAATTTTGAGTGGAGGTAGTGTTCATGCAGACCTAGCCAGGCATTGCATTTGGGGCCAGTTTGGGTCAAGGTCACTGTTACCAAAAATGTTTCCTCTGAATAACTTTTCTTTAGGTATTGCGCTGAAATTTGTTTTCACGCGCAGATGACTGACAGGACGTTACACTATCAAAGCAGAAGAATAGTCAAGTGCTCTGTCTTGGGACAGCTCTTGTATTGTTTGAAGGAGTAATTTAAACATGCAATTTGACTAGTTGCTCACTTTTTTTAGCTCACCTGCTCATGTTGAAGTTGCCTTGTGTCTACCCTGCGTCTCCATCTTCTAGCTTGTGGAAACAAGCACATTTTCTCCAATAGTATCTTGGCAGAGGTTTTAACTGGGCCGTGTGGAATAAAGCAAGGTCAAATTAGAAAAAAGCTTGTGGTTTCATTATGATTGGACAATAAGTATGAGTCTTTCTAGCGGTCATATTAATTGTCCAACTGTAATGAAACCTGGTTAAAACATTTATCCAAGTGAAATATCAGGCTAATGCAAAATATACAGTTTTCATTTTGCTGTAAGCACTTAGGTCTTTTTTCATTTAGCTCCTAACAAAAACTATTAGATAGACATCTAATTGATACAATTTGATAAAATTTATGTATATTTGCAGATGCTTAAAAAAAATGATATGTAGTTTACATGCATAGAGAAATGTCACAACCTCTTTCAGATATGTCATTATTTTTATTAACTAATTTTGTGTCTTGCATTTCAGCACATCCTGCCATGATATCTCGTCCACTGGAAATGTACTGCCACCTTTGTATTCCAACAAAAAGGTATTGCATCCTTGAGTTTTAAGTTATTTTATACTTTTTACCAAATGAAGATGACATTATAAGCTAGCAATCTGCTGCCAATGACATATTGTTCCTTGCATCTATTAATTAACAAAAGTATCTTGCTATTAATAATCTATTTTCCGAGGTATTAGTCGCAATGGAGTATTAGACGCATTCCCTAATTACTTCTGTTTTCGAATTTTGTCCATATATATTGTCTCGTTAATAGTTGCGTTTTATACTCCAAAAAATCTGGTATGTTGATTCTGATATTTATCACAAGAGTGAACATACTTGAATATATTAAAATACTGCTCTCATTTCTTACATTGGTTCCAGTATTACACCTAAAGGGTGATATGTATATTATTTCCATGGGCCCCAAATTTGAACTCTGAAAAATACTATTGAAAATATACTAATGCTTCACAAAACCTGTCTGTCAGGCAATTTATTTTCAGCTTTTCCCTAGTTGAAAGATCCATTGTCAAGCACATTGTTTTATATGGTCCATGTTTCTCTCGCCCTCAAGGTTGTCCACTTGGATCTGAATGCAGACGACATGGTACAAGTTACTCATATCGTGGTGATAGTGCCAGCAACTGAGAAACAGGTTATGCTGATAATCTTCCTCAATCTTTCATGTAAAACAGGCCTGTGTAATATCCTCATCCATTTGAAGTGACATTTCGCGGAAAAGATCGTTGTTTTGCATATAAATCGTATGGCGAGAAATAAACTTTACATAAATTCATTGAACTATATTTTTTATCAAGGGTGACATCGAAAACCTGGTCAAAANGCACACTCTCATTACCTGACCCCATTTTGACCTTTATATCGACCTGCACACTCTCATTACCTGACCCCATTTTGACCTTTATATCGACCTGCACACTCTCATTACCTGACCCCATTTTGACCTTTATATCGACCTGCACACTCTCATTACCTGACCCCATTTTGACCTTTATATCGACCTGCACACTCTCATTACCTGACCCCATTTTGACCTTTATATCGACCTGCACACTCTCATTACCTGACCCCATTTTGACCTTTATATCGACCTGCACACTCTCATTACCTGACCCCATTTTGACCTTTATATCGACCTGCACACTCTCATTACCTGACCCCATTTTGACCTTTATATCGACCTGCACACTCTCATTACCTGACCCCATTTTGACCTTTATATCGACCTGCACACTCTCATTACCTGACCCCATTTTGACCTTTATATCGACCTGCACACTCTCATTACCTGACCCCATTTTGACCTTTATATCGACCTGCACACTCTCATTACCTGACCCCATTTTGACCTTTATATCGACCTGCACACTCTCATTACCTGACCCCATTTTGACCTTTATATCGACCTGCACACTCTCATTACCTGACCCCATTTTGACCTTTATATCGACCTGCACACTCTCATTACCTGACCCCATTTTGACCTTTATATCGACCTGCACACTCTCATTACCTGACCCCATTTTGACCTTTATATCGACCTGCACACTCTCATTACCTGACCCCATTTTGACCTTTATATCGACCTGCACACTCTCATTACCTGACCCCATTTTGACCTTTATATCGACCTGCACACTCTCATTACCTGACCCCATTTTGACCTTTATATCGACCTGCACACTCTCATTACCTGACCCCATTTTGACCTTTATATCGACCTGCACACTCTCATTACCTGACCCCATTTTGACCTTTATATCGACCTGCACACTCTCATTACCTGACCCCATTTTGACCTTTATATCGACCTGCACACTCTCATTACCTGACCCCATTTTGACCTTTATATCGACCTGCACACTCTCATTACCTGACCCCATTTTGACCTTTATATCGACCTGCACACTCTCATTACCTGACCCCATTTTGACCTTTATATCGACCTGCACACTCTCATTACCTGACCCCATTTTGACCTTTATATCGACCTGCACACTCTCATTACCTGACCCCATTTTGACCTTTATATCGACCTGCACACTCTCATTACCTGACCCCATTTTGACCTTTATATCAACCTGCACACTCTCATTACCTGACCCCATTTTGCCCTTTATATCGACCTTATTTTGGACTAAGACTTATTCATACAGGCCAATGAATTGATACTGAAGAGGCTTCCACTGGGGCATAAGTGTTTATTCAAAGCAGCATCTTGTTTCTATGTTAAAAAGATACTATTTTAGAATGTATTATATCTTAAATTTCAATTCACAAAGGTACTCAAATTTAAGGGAAAATATATAAAAAAAAAAGTTATATGTTCAGATTTTCCGGCAAAATAATTTTAACCTGACAGAAATTTATGGCATTTAAACATGTCAAGGATGAGAATCAGATTCAATCTTAGTCAAAATGAAGAATTATTTGTTTTGCCTTAGCTGACATTGTTCAATGCTTAAAAATAACCAGTTCAAAAGCAGGGCTTATGTGCTGCAAATTGGCTTAACGTAATAATTATTTCGAAAAAATAATATATATTTGTAAGTTACTCCTATAGCTACAAACAATAAGCATACTTAAAATATCTGTTGACAGATGACCATGCCGGAAGTGTGATAAGGTTCCATATCCCATGGAACAACGAAGACTCGTACAGATTTGTTGGGTGTGTGTTTTTCAAGTATTCAAAATTATATGGGCATTGAAAATAGAATACTTATATACTTACTATTATGTGGTTTATATTGAAATCCCAGAAAAAATTAATTAAGACAATGAAATTTCAGTCATGTATATTGAAAGAGCCAAAAATTTTGGCATTTGGCATGCAGTATGGCAAATATGTCATACACAAATTAATGTATTGGGGAGGGGCGGAGGGTAGCTACCCATGCCAAGGCCCTGGTTCACACTTGATATCTCTTGCAGATATTCTCAGAGCGGTAACCTCAGTATAAGGCTGCAGAACATTCCACCAGATCCCATCGTTGACGTCCCAAGTGGCGAGTACTCGTTTGCAACTGTTGGTGCCACCAACGACTACGTGGAGTTATATCTGCACCTGGACCCCTTGTGTTCCTACAAAGTCACCCTCGCACTGTCCTTCAAAGAGATGCTGGGACAGGTATGTACATCAGTTTTGTTTTTATAGCCTCTGCCAGCAAACTTTTACATGGGGTATATGTATGTTTGTCCATCAGTCCATCATTCAGCAGGTGAGTGGGAATAAATGTTAGAAGTTTGTGTTGGCAAACTATTTTCACTTTTCTCAAGTGATTAAGTAGAAACTCCAAATATGTCATCAAGGTGAAGTGAAGAGGTACAAGACAGTCTATTTAACAAGTGATACACGCATTCCAGAGTTTTTGCTCTTGAACATAGCTTACAAGCGGTGGAGGCAGTTTTTGAGCTGTTTGACAAAGCTGTTCTAGTTGTTATAAATAATATATGATATATCATTGTTTATTGGCCAATATACAGGAATTTGTATTATGATGCACAGGAATAACACACAGGTGTTAGCATGAATAGTATATCATCCATTTATTAGAATACCAAAGAGATATTTAATGGCAAATTAGCAAATTATTGTTGAATTTGTTTTAAATGTCTCATTATACAACATGGCTGATGATTTAATCACATTTGTGTTTTATGTTGAATTGTTTGTTGTAGTGTATGTTGTATTGTATGTTTTGTCCAGTTTTTATAGGCCACTGTTCACTTTCCTTTAATAATTCATATGTGAACAAGAATTTATCGCCTTAGTTTCTGGAGTTTTTTCCCCAAATAATGGCAATACACTTTTGATATGAACAACAAGATTGCAATAAAATTTGTCCATGCACTCATTTTCAGTGTCAGTTTTAGCTGCCTTTCCTTGTGCATAGTTTCTTAATTGTCTTCTTTAATAGAACACATACATTCTTGTTTCAATGGTAGGGAAAGCTTAAACTCTCAGAGAATGCAGACACTTGTCATAGAATAGCGGGTCAAGATTTGTTTGTCTTGATTAAACAAAGGCTCATAATTGGGGCAGTAACCTGGTGGATTATCAAGGGTTTTAGCATCAACAAACAACGTTTAAGCCCTGATGATCTACTAAGTCCTACTCAAACCAATCCATTTTTGTTCTGGATCAATACGAAATATTTGCTCTGTCTGTTTAGCTGACACTGAACACATGTTTTGAATCAAGAATGTATATTTTTGGAAGTTTTGAAATAAAATGTTTGTTTTTATTTATGAATGTTATGATGTTCTTTTGGTACCCGTATTCTGTTTTTGTGCTTGAACTGCATGTTACTGTATTTAAAATAAACTGAAGTCCCATTGGTTGTTATTTACAAAAGTTAAGTTTTGTAAATAAAACAACAAAAAACTTGCAGGATGTGATAGGTCTATATTCAAATACAAATTTAATAGTTTTACAGTAACGGTACAGAGACATCAACGCAAAACCTGTCAAACATGTCTGGAAAACATTATAACATGCTTTTATAAAATGCTTCATTTATATCAGATACTATATTATGGACTTGTTTGCTCACAGTCACAG
This sequence comes from Dreissena rostriformis, assembly GCA_007657795.1. NCBI lineage: Eukaryota > Metazoa > Mollusca > Bivalvia > Myida > Dreissenidae > Dreissena > Dreissena rostriformis. Next base: position 198,384 of record VMBQ01000720.1, on the reverse strand, counting down.
TAGTGTTTTTGAGTGTAACTGCAGCGTATATATCATAGTAACAAGGTTCTTCCTTGACAGGATTGCATCATGTGTGTTATATTAAAAAGATATTTGGCATACAAGGGAGAATAAGAACATATTAAGCATCTTTCCTTGACTAACTTGTTATACAACAAAACATCTAACCTCGAATTTTGTAAAATGTTGAAAATCTTTTAATCATTCCCTCAGTTTCGACTTCTTCAGTTTTTATTTCCAGTTCTTAAGTGTTGTGTTTAATATCGGAAGACTGAGGTTGCTTGTGAACAATACATGATCCGCTCAGTATTGTTACCCTTGTTAAGTAACGTATATTGTTACAATCCATTGATGATGACATGTATAAGAGACACTTGTCATGCAGTTGCAGGGGGTGTTTACCCAGGTGGTCACATGGGGACTAAATACACACACTGATTGCCTTCATCAGTATTTACATACATTTATACATTTACATTGACTAGTCTTCTGTCTTAATATTTCAGCCGTTTATATAGATTCAGCCACCACCAATATTAAATAGAATTTATTACGTAGATATATTTGTGTGTTTAAAAATAAAAGAGTTAATTTTGGATTATTTCTGAGAAAAAAAAGATGTTTGAAACTAAAAGCAAAAATAATCTACACATTATCTGCATAATTTTGAAACAGTACATTGGTGTTTATTAGTATGCGGTGACAATGTGTTTATTTCAGGATTTCAAAATAAGTACAATTTTTGTTTGTTTTCCTATGAAAATAAATACTTGAACATATTAAAAGGAAACATTATAAAAAATAGGCTCATTTTATTGAGTGCCTGCCAAGAATATGCCCATATTTTGTTGGAAAGACGTATAATTTAAAGTTTAAAGTCCAACTGGTGTTGAAACTGTGTTCATTTAGGATATTATGTCAATTAAGTACATTCATCCTAATAATTTCTGAGCTGAGAGTACATTCATCCTAATACATTCTGAGCTGAGAGTACATTCATCCTAATAATTTTTGAGCTGAGAGTACATTCATCCTAATACATTCTGAGCTGAAAGTACAATTATCTTAATAAATTCGGAGCTGAGAGTACATTCATCCTTATACATTCTGAGCTGAGAGTACATTCAACCTTATACATTCTGAGCTGAGAGTACATTCATCCTAATAAATTCTGAACTGAGAGTACATTTATTCTTATACATTCTGAGCTGAGAGTACATTTATCCTAATACATTCTGAGCTGAGAGTACATTTATTCTTATAAATTCTGAGCTGAGAGTACATTCATCCTTATACATTCTGAGCTGAGAGTACATTCACCCTAATACATTCTGAGCTGAGAGTACATTTATCCTAATACATTCTGAGCTGAAAGTACATTTATCTTAATAAATTCTGAGCTTATAGTACATTCATCCTAATACATTCTGAGCTGAGAGTACATTCATCCTAATACATTCTGAGCTGAGAGTACATTTATCATAATACATTCTGAGCTAAAAGTACATTTATCTTAATACATTCTGAGCTGATAGTACATTCATCTTACTACATTCTGAGCTGAGAGTACATTCATCCTAATACATTCTGAATTGAGAGTACATTCATCCTAATAAATTCTGAGCTGAGAGTACATTTATCTGAATACATTCTGAGCTGAGAGTACATTTATCTTAATACATTCTGAGCTGAGAGTACATTTATCTTAATGCATTCTGAACTGAGAGTACATTTATCCTAATACATTCTGAGCTGAGAGTACATTCATCCTAATAAATTCAGAGCTGAGAGTACATTTATCTTAATACATTCTGAGCTGAGAGTACATTTATCCTAATAAATTCTGAGCTGAGAGGACATTTATCTTAATACATTCTGAGCTGAGAGTACATTTAACTTAATACATTCTGAGCTGAGAGTACATTTATCCTAATACATTCTGAGCTGAGAGTACATTTATCTGAGTGCATTCTGAACTGAGAGTACATTTATCCTAATACATTCTTGCTGAAAGTACATTTATCTTAATACATTCTGAGCTGAAAGTACATTTATCTTAATACATTCTGAACTGAGAGTACATTTATCTTAATGCATTCTGATCTGAGAGTACATTTATACTTATACATTCTGAGCTGAGAGTACATTTATCTTAATACATTTTGAACTGAGAGTACATTTATCCTAATACATTCTGAGCTGAAAGTACATTTATCTTAATGCATTCTAAACTGAGTGTACATTTACCCCCATAAATTATTGACTTAGTACATTTCCCCTGATCCAGTCTGAACTGAGTGCATATTTAACCCCATTCATGTTTAACTGAGTATATTTAACCCAATACATTATGAACTGAGAGTTCTTTTACCCTAGGCCCAAAACTCACCTGGACGATTGTACAAAAAAACTAAAACAGCATATTTCTTAAAATTTCACATTTTATTAGCACAAGAAAACAACAACAACCTTAACAATAAATAAATAAAATTTTACATGATCTGATAAAACTTCAATAAAAAAAAACAACGGTGTTTTATGTTTGAGTACGGTCCAAATTAAAAACATTCACTCTGTTTAATATAAACGAATTCAGAGTTACTGGTAAGACATGGAAAATGCACTTCTAAAAATGTCACATTTGGATATGATTTGATTTGAATTGGTAAAAACAAAAGAAAGAAAATGAAGACAATAATGGTTTTAGTTAAATAGTCTCATCATAGCCTCTAAATAAAATATGCATGGCATTATTACAAAATTATTACCAACATTTCACATTTAAATGCAGAAGTACACTACATATGATGGAAACATAACACTGTTTTGCTTAATTAAAAAGTGCTAAAAAAGGTGAATTGTTAAAATTATAATCAATACTTTGCTAATAGATTGTATGAAATCCTTCATATATTATATGCCATTAAATTTTTAAGTTCTTGAATTAATACCTTATACTGCTATTTAACAGAATTAAAATAGGATGTAATGTAGTTTAAAGGAAGATTATACAGCGTTTTATGGTATTCCAATACCACATAATGATAGCTGATCAATTTCAATTTATCTTGTATGATTTCACTTATTTAGTCTTTAATGCACTCATGCTTAGAAGTGAATAAGCATTTTATTGAATTTAAACGATGGTAATAAAAAACAGAAATTAAAGTATTTAATAATATTACAGCAAAATAAAATGATTGATAATTCTTTATACTTTATGTAAGAACGATATTTGAAATGAGATTTATATTTTCATCCTAAAATATATGTATAATTCTTTTTCTCTTTTGCATCACATTTTCTGAACTTAAACCTGCTTTGTTTTTTTCTGGGATTCTACCAAGAATTTTGGATTGGAATGTTGAAGAAGTCAACAACAAAATATAAAAAAGCTATAATAATTTTTAAACAGTATAAATAAATAATGAATAATATGATGTAGAGAAAGGTGGCAATAATGGCGTGTGTTTTGTGTATTTGAAATGGAAGAGTTAACATGTACTTTTATTGTCTTAAAATAAAAAAATAACATCCAAAACTGACCAGCAAATTAGCCCCATGAGTGGATTTATTACCTAATTACATTCACTTATGGTGAGTTATGCACCAAATTGCTTACACTTCAATGGTGAATTTCCGCACAAAATTATGCTCACTGATCATGAATTTGGCACCAAGCCTTTCACGATTTCACTGCGTTTATGGCACTGTTTTTGCGACTCCTTTCATAAAAGTCCTTAGTATTTACAGCACTGTGCGTTTCAACATAATTGTCAATCTTCTTTCTCAGTGAGGCGTGAAGTTTCTTAAATCTTTCGCTTCCCTCACTGACTTCAACCACAGTCCTGCCATACAGCGCCGTCCTTGTATCAAAATCCTTTTCTGCATTCATAAGCCTACGGTTCTGGACAACATTGTTTATGGCATGATTGATTCTTGCTGATCGTGACACTCGTTTCGAAGCCTCATTTCTGGATTCCGTTCCGGGTTCTGTAGCACTGAGGGCTGTCACACGCCCATAGCTTGCCTTGCTGGATCCACGGGAACTGAAATGTACTCTCGGTCTCAGCGAGTGTTCATGTTCACAGTGCCCATTTCGGATCACTGACTTATCGCTGAGAGATTGACTGTCATGACTATTTCCTGCAGAACTGCTGTCTGTACTTGGCCCTTGTGGTGAACAACCTGTACTATTTCTTATACTTTTGTCTCTTATCTTGTTTTCATTTTTGCTGCCTTTAGAGGAAGCAAAGTTTTGAATTCTGGAGCAAGCACGAGTGTTGTTATTTGTGTCCACTACCTGTATAACCAAGTCATAAGGCGCATTGTCAATTGTGTGAACTGATTCTGAGCTTATTTCATCGTCGGCTTCGAATCCATTAATTACTTCAGAGTCTTTGTGAGATGAATCTTTTACAACTTTTTGTTTAGCTAGTGAGACCTTCCCTTCAACCTCTGCAGGGGTTTCCTGGCCATCTGATTCTTCCTCCTCATCGAAAAGCTGACGATTTTCTTTTATCAGCTGGGGTCGATATCGGCAGGTTATCTTACAGTCGTCAATTGAGATCACGTTGAGCTCTCGATTGGAATATGACCGAGCAACAATATAGGGTTGCATGACTTCCCTCTCCAAAGATTCTATATCACTAGCTTTAGAATCATCGTTATGGTCTATGATTGTAACAGTATCAGTTTCATTGTCAAACTTTGAGTTTGTCTCAACCTCGCTTGCAGCTGTTTCTGCAGTCTTAAGGTCATCAGTTTTGGTACTTTTCTTAGACTTTGTTGTAGTGGCCGAGTGCAGATTCCGACGTTGGGACGAGTAAAACATCTGGGACTCTGCCAGTTTGTTCTTAACGGTGTGATAATCATTTCCAAAGAATCGACTTTTCATTGTTGTTGTTGTAGCATGACTGAGAGCGCTCGTGGCACGAGTTCTTTGGGGATAGATAGCAGACCTGCTTCGAGTAGCCTCATCTTTGTCCACCTTCATATTGTACTTTGTGACATCGATTTTCATGAAACTTCCCGACTTGGGACGAGCGTTCTTCGGAGGTCCGTAGTACCGGTTCACCTGACGTGTCCAGTACTCAATCTGAGCGAGCTTTTTAACAGGCAGGAACACTTCCTGTTTATGCGATGCTGTCAGCAACTGTGTGTGCTTGGAGACCAGGGTCTGAGCCTCGTTCCAGTCGTGGAGCTGCGTGTGAAACGTGAGCGCTTTCTCGTCCATTTTGGTGCCCAGGTACGTCTCAGAGGTGAACAATTGCGGCTCCAGACGGGAACCCCCGTCACTTTGTAGGCGATCTTTCATTCTGGCTATTAATTATTGATGGCCTGAAATTGACAAAACCTAATGTTATTGCATATTGTGATCATCATCAATAATCATTCATTGTGATCATCATCAATAATTATTCATTGTGATCATCATCAATAATCATTCATCCTGATCATCATCAATAATCATTCATTATGATCATCATCAATAATCATTCATCCTGATCATCATCAATAATAATTAATTTTGATCATCATCAATAATCATTCATTTTGATCATCATCAATAATCACTCATTGTGATCATCATCAATAATAATTCATTGTGATCATCATCAATAATAATTCATTGTGATTATCATCAAATATCGTTTGTAGATGAAACATTTAGTATCATGAAAGTGATCCTGCTTATAATCATTACAAATCATTATCATCAAATCATCATTGACATACTGTTACCATATCTCGCCAATTTAAATTAGTTTTAGCCAGATATCTGACCAAAAGTTCAAATGTACTTACTGCTTAAAAATTAGAATAATAAAGTACTCACGTAACGCCCATACATTATCACAGAATTATTCTTATGAACTTGTTACAACAAACTTTTGTAGGCAATTTTTTTTTAGTTTCTGATTAGAACACGTGACCATCTTGATATGGCTATAAAACAACCTCTGCTCCTATTATATATTATCATATGGAAGTTATCTGTTACTTTAAGTAGTTCAATAAATTAGTTCAGACATTTCTCACAGCTTTGACACATTACGACAATTGCTATTTGAAATCTCTTGGTAGGAGTTTGATATGGTGCACTATAGCCCATGAAATCTTGAACAAAAGCTTGAATTTTATAATCTGTCGCACATTAATCTGTTGATCTCAAGTGTGTGTATAAACAATAGTATCTGTGTGGGATATCTATAATCCAGCTCCAAAGTTCATAAGGGCAAATGCAGTCTGCAGGATTGAAATTCAAATACAAATTTTGGTCGGATAAAGACCACATGTCTGCATTTTGCAATTCGTCGTTTAGACTGGAATTGTTATTATGGGCCTATAGAAGTCAAACGATTTTTATTCACACACACACACATTCTTGTCTGTTGTGCAATTTTTTAATTAAACAAGTGCTGGTGTAATAATAATAAATAAAAAAAATCTTCAAAATCTGAAATTCTGTTATGTTATGAATTACTGTATTTGGTTAAAAAACGCATTCACGGTGATTGAAGAAAATGTCACCTGAAAGTTTAAATATAATTCTTATTGTGTTGTGTATGATATTTAGAATATTTTATGCAGATATATTTGAATTATTTTCTTTTATTAAACATTTGTTATAGAATAAGATAAGAACCTTTGTAAATATGGGGCCTGGATTATTCTTCAAATTATCAAGTTCCTCTATGTGTGTGCATACATGTTGAATAATTTTGTGTGCTGTCAATTTATAAATGGTTATGGGGTCTCAAGAATGTAAAGACTCTGTAAGTTATGTTTAAAGCCAAATGTAGCAATATTTCATGCAAAATAAATTCCTATTGGTGTCGCGTTCTGAGAAAACTGGGCATAATGCTTGTGCGTAAATTTTCATCCCAGATTAGCCTGTGCAGTCCACACAGGCTAATCAGGGACCACAATTTCCGCTTAAATGGAATTTTTTGTTTAAATGATGTCTCTTTTTAGCGAAAATCAGGTTTAGGTGGAAAGTGTCGTCCCGGATTAGCCTGTGCGGACTGCACAGGCTAATCTGGGATGACACTTTACGCACATGCATTTTGTCCAGTTTTCTCAGAACGCCACTCATTTAAGTGAATATTCATAATTTAATAACAGGGAGCATTTGTTGATGTAGATAACAAGCCCAGCTTTTGACCTTCATTTATATCCATTGGAATTTTGGAGAAATCTCTGGCTAATTGTTCATTGAATTAAGTTATTATTTATCAAATGGAGTTATTTACTATAGTATATCACTTTCCATTCACCTTAGAATTAAAGCGAGGCTGATCTTTAGAAGGCTGTTCTTCTTGTATTCAATAGGCAATGCTTAATAACCTCTATGCCTCAAGCAGATATATGAAGTGATAAATTAGATTTAAAAGCAGCACAGGAGCACAATTCATACAGCTGCTCTGTCTAATGCTGTATGCACTTTGAAGTATTTACACTGGATTGTTTATTTTGTACCTACTATTAAATGCTAAAACAAATGAACACATTTAGTAAATACCACTTTCATATTTCATATTTGTTCACTATCATTTTTATATGTTGCGTCTGGTTCAATAACTCAGGGGTATTATTGAAATGGAATGATTTGTGCAGCAGGCAACTGTAGCTTCAAACTGACAATGTAGTTGATTGACAATGTAGTTGACTGACAATGTAGTTGAACGCTGGGCAGTGGTGAGCTATTATTATGCGGCACTTTCCAATTTTATTGAATTTTTTCTTAAAAGAAAGACTCTTCTTGACAAAAATCCTATTAAGGCGGAGAGTTTTGTCCCTGATTAGCATGTTCGGACTGCACAGGTTAATCTGGGACCATTTGTTAAATGAATTTTCTTGATAAGCTTTGGCATTCCTTTGTGTTGTAATCATAATATTCAATAGCCATTTATAATTTAACTGATACCACTGTTAAACAATACTCAAAACATGAAATAAACGTTAACTTAAGAAACGTAAAACAATGCAAGTTATAACATTTATTTAATGTTTTGAGTACTGTAGGCTATTTGTATTAAGTATGTTAGTCATCTTGTTTTAAATATGTCTATCCTTACTTAAGAGTCGCCCAATATATTTTATAAAATATATTTCTTTATACTTGTTAAACATTCTGTTAAATGTGATTTCTTGATAAGCTTTGGCATTCCTTTGTGTAAAAATCATAATATTCAATAGCCATTTATCATTAAATTGATACACGTTTTAAACAAAATAAATATAGACAAATACAGTTAAGAAAATCCAATGATAAATATTTACCTATAGTTTTTCCCCTTTATATAAAAAATAACTAGAATTATATTTTGCTTTTCATATTTATGTTACCATAATCTGAACCCCACTTAAAGGCAGTGGCCANTTAACATTGGCCATAATTTTTGCAATATTGAAGATAGCAACTTGATATTTGGCATGCATGTGTATCTCATGGAGCTGCACATTTTGAGTGGTGAAAGGTCAAGGTCATCCTTCAAGGTCAAAGGTCAAAAAAAGGTCAAAAAAAATATAATAAAAAATTAAGCGCAATAGGGAGCATTGTGTTTCTGACATACATTGCTCTTGTTCTTTATAATAAATAGAAAGTTATAATCCTGTCAGGTCAAGATTAACATGTTTAAATGGATTATTCGTCTAAAATGCCATGATAATGGGATTAAAAAAAAGTTTGCCTTAATAGGATTATGCAACTATTAGGGTATCAAACACTTAGAAATCCAGTCTAGCATTGAACTTATGTGCACATTGGAATACTTTATAACAACGAGTGAAAATGTTTGATTAAAGAAAAGTGAGTTTCAAAGGTTGATTTAAGTTCAGCCCACATTGTATTTTAAGTCAAAAGGGAAGATCCTGATTAATTAACTATATTTAAGGGCTTTGAATAAAAAATATGNAAAGCGGCGCAGTAGGGGGCATTGTGTTTCTGACAAACACATCTCTTGTTTATCTCCAAGTTAGGATTTGTGTATTAATAAATTATAATTGAATATTAACAAAAATCAGTACAAGTTTTGTTGAGTATTTTCTCACAAATTGTGAGATTTTTTTCAGGTAAAAGGTCTACAGTGACTGCATTAATTTTTGTAAAATTATCTCAGATTTATTTTATATGACCTATTTTAAAGAGTGGGTTATGGAATTGAAACAATCATTAATGACTGCAAAAAAAAAGAAAATGAAAGAAAATATGTGCCTCTTAAATAAAAGATGAGATTAAAAACCTCCATATCAAACTAACAATTATGGTTTAGTTAAAGTACATTTTTTTTTTATTAAGAAACTAAAATATGAAACAAATGTTTAAATGACATTATGTTTTTGATATAATTATTTTCTGACTAAAACAATTCTATGTCCATGTATAACACATTTTCTTACTACAATTTAAAATGTGCAAACTATTGAAACACAAATAAGCTAACCGGTTCATTTATGTGCAGTTTTAAAGAGTTTCCTGATAACCCCTGTTTGATATGGTCGCTGACAATAACATCCATTCCCAGGCTATTGGGCACCGTAATCATGTTTAAAGCCACTGTATTAAGGAACAAAAGCAAAGATATTTACCAACATTTCAATAAACTTTTATTGTTGGTTCAAGATTTTATTTGTAAATCTGTGGTACCTAATTTTATTTTGGTATGACAATATTATCAATATTTGTGTGCTCTGTGTCAAATTTTATGTTAAAACCATTCAGCCTGGCTTTAGAAATTTTCGTATATGAAATATTGTTGTTAAGTTCATGTATTTAGCGGTATTTGCTTAGTTTTAAAATGTCTATATGTGTGAATTACGTATGTAAATAGAATAAGTAAAATTTAATCCTGTCGAGCATTTTTTGTGAATAATATTTGACATAGCATGGAATCTTGGGCATGCCAAACAAAGTGTTTGTTGTCCTGACGCCTCATAAAAATGTTTTACATTTAAATCTAACGAAGAACTGAAACAGATTGTCAAAAAAAAAAAGAGAAAATAAATAATTGTTGCTACATGTTTACAAATTCTGAAGTTAAAAATTTACAATAAAAAAAGGCAAAATGCACATTTTTAATCAAATTTACATTCAAAAGGCAAACTGCACATTTTAAATCCCCCCACTGCAAAGCGGTAGGGAGATTATAGTAATGAACATTGTCAGTCATTAAGTCTGTCAGTCTGTGGGTAACGCTAATCAGTCTACTCCATATCAGCTGTACCCTCTGAAGGATTTTCATGAAACTTGCATCAAATTTTGAGGGCATTGACTAATTGAGAAGATGTGCAGAAGGCATGAGTCAGTCATGCAGGCTCAAGGTCAATGTCATACTTAAAGGTCAAAGGTTTTAGCCTCCATTTGTATGTCCATTTATTGGCTCCTATACCTTTTTAATGATTTTCATGAAACTTGCCTAAAATATTGACAGTGTGAAGGCATGAGTCAAGGTCCTATTGACAGTGTGAAGGCATGAGTCAAGGATTGACAGTGTGAAGGCATGAGTCAAGGATTGACAGTGTGAAGGCATGAGTCAAGGTCGTATTGACAGTGTGAAGGCATGAGTCAAGGTCGTATTGACAGTGTGAAGGCATGAGTCAAGGTCGTTATATTGACAGTGTGAAGGCATGAGTCAAGGTCGTGTTTCAAGGTCAAAGGTTTGAGCCTCATTTTGATGTTTGCATTGGTCAGGTGGTCTGTGGGTCTGTATATCTTAAGTGATATCTAGGGAACAACCTTAAACCTTGCAAATTGGTATGATGGCTACTTGGAAGGAAAGGAAAAAGCCTATCGGTTTTAAGGTCAACAGTTTAATGATCACAGGGGCTTGACACAGTAAATTTACTTCAGCAAGATATCTTGAAAATGAAAATTGGTATAGTGGTTACTTCTGAGAAAGAAAAGACACCTATTGATTAAGGTCAAGGGTCGAGGTCACAGGATCTTGTAACAGGAAATTCGTTTCAGCACTATTGTTTGAGAACGCTTTTACCTGCAATCATGCACATTGGTATAATGGTTTAATGGGAAAAAAAGAAGACGCATTTCGAGTTTGAGGTCATCAGGTAAAAAAGGTCAAGGTCATATGAGGTTTTATCAAGAAATCAGTTTCTTCATGATATCTACAGAATGCTTTTACCTGCGATCATCTCAATGGGTATGCTGGTGACATGGAGGAAATAAGGAAGCATACTGATTTTGGGGTCAACAGTTCAAAGGTCAAGATGACAAGGGCTTGTAAAAGTAAATTTGTTTTCATACAAAAACTTGACCTACGATCATGCAAATTTGTGTAGTGGTTACATTAGGGGAAAGTAGGACACTTATTAAAAGTGAGGTCATCATGTCAAAGGTCACAGGGGCTTCATCATGAAATTAGTCTCCACACATTATCTAGAAAATTCTTGTGATCATATAAATAAGTATGCTGGTCAGTCTTGACAAGGGATGACCCATAATAATTTCAAATCAGGAGATCTAACGTCAAGTTTTAGAAACGTCATGCCATTACTAGGCTTTTTTTCTCTTTAAGTGTTCTCTGTTTTGATAAGCTAAATATGTATTGTATAGCCCTTTTTTTCTTGCAATTGATAATGTAATTGTTTGCACAAGTTTAATGCAGAAAAAAGCTTTTACAAATTCTTTTAGTATCAACTTAAAGGTTTGTTTGAAAACATGGTTGCATAGAGATGTGTCATTTATAGATTCTGCGAAAAAAAAGCAGAGATTAAAATGGAAATGTGCAGTGTCAGTAATTAAGGTCTAAACTTTCCAAATGAATCCCGTTAAGACATTATTATTCCAAATTGTATGACTGGCTGAAAGATCTTTTGCAGTTCCGCTATGTAAACTGAAAGACATGTCTAACTCCTTTCATTCACATTTGCTTTTGGTTTATTTGTGCACTGGGGTATTTAGTAGATAAGATAATATTTGGGCAATGCTATTTACACATATTTCAGGTTTTTAACACTGTTGAGACGCTGTTGAATAAGTATGTAAATGAAATTCTCCAAGACTGAATTAATGATGTTAGTGGGGTAATATACATATTAAAGCCTCATCAATTTAAGAGCAAATAACTTTTAATGGCCTCTTCATGCATACAGTCAGTTTAACCTACATAAAAATGACCAACTTAATTACATTCTGCATAAATTATTGTGTGAGATGTTCAATCAATCGTGGAATTATCAGCTGTCAAAACAGGGGCATACAAAATACTATTAATAATTGTTGAGTTTTAATTTATTTATTCACACTATATTGCATTATAAAGCCCATGGCAAATTGAAATAGCCTGAAGTCCATTTTCCGGGTGTTTCCACATTTTGGTGTTTTTCAAGAAGATCTGGAGAACACTCCCAGAGTGAGGATTGAACCCATGACCTTTCAATTGCTTTAGTACGTGACCTTGACCTAATTGTGTTTACACAACATGAGCATCTTAACACTGTATATTTCAAGATATTATGTGAAGAATCATAATGTTGAGAACAATTTTTTTTTAATGAAACTGAGGAAAATGTGTTCAATATAAAAATAGCTTGACTTTGATTGTTTTTTCTAAATATGAATAACCTTAACATGCATGAACATACATAAATACACTACAAATTATCAAAACCAATATGTTTTAATTAAAAGTCTTAGGAAATGCTTATTAATACCAAAGTATCAACATTATATAACAATAAATCATCAACATGAAATGCAAAGTAATTTTGTGAAAAAAAGAACAAACTCCATTTTATGTTGAATGTCTTATTCTAACTTCTAACTTAACATACATTAAATACATATTTACATTTTAGCAGCATATTAGCAAAGTTCTTTTTGAAGTAGATGAGATTTTAGTGGTGAGTTTAAATCCTACTGGAATCATGTATTTATAAAAACATTTTTTTATATTTGTATATTTTTTTTCTTAACAAAATTAATTCTTACAATATATTGTTGCTACTTAAGCTATGTACATGCAGGAAGGTGTTACATATAACAGCTGTAATAACTTATGTGTAAAAATGTCAATATAACCTTTAAAATAAAACTAACAATGATTTTTTTCAATACACTATCAATAACTCTCAAACATACATCAACATGTACATGTGTTGTTTAAATTAATTATAATTGGTGTCTTTAAAATACAAATGAATGATTATTCTTACCTCTGTCCTGCGAGAAATTTCGACAAGCTGTGATTTAAAGTTTCCATTGTCAGAATTTAATTTAATTTTAAAACACTAGTTGATCAATTAAAATATAAATTATTTAAGATAATTGAATCTGGGTTAGTTGCTGTTGTACACGAAACAAATGCTACCTAGAATCTCAACAAAAGTCTCGAAAAAGTATCGTGCTAGTTAGGAACTATTTCAATGAACTTGGATTGGTACAATTATTTCATTTGTGATTCTCATTGGGTCCTTTAATCTGTAATTAATCCGTAATGAATCATCAATGTTTCATTCACTGTTGATGAGAAGTTTAAACATTATTGCAGATTGATCAAACAGCAAGTTAAATGTAACCAGTTTTTATTACTCCATGGACCAGATTGTCAATAAATGGTTCGAGGTTATCCAAGTAAATATATCCAGCTAGCTACCTGGCTACCATGTTGATAAACTTGCAACTGTACATTTAACCCCTTACATTTTAATTGATCATTGCTAATGCATGTTTAATAATTATGAATTTAAATTTTGTATCATTATTTGTTAAGCATTCTATTGTATCTTTGTAATAAGTGTTAAAGGCAAAAAATAAAATATGCCGTTTTAACTTTCAACAGCCTTTGCAAAACTGGCTAAAAAACACTTATAATTTGGACATTTTTTTTTTTAAAGATGCCAACGGAAATAAAAAACTGGCGACAGAAAAACACATGTACAACTCAATAATCATGAGTTACTATTTTTTGACTATGGTCTGACTTAAAACCAGTTTAAGGGCACCCAAACATTAATTTGCCATGATTATTTCATACAACATTTAAGTGCAAATAAAATTGAACAGTGTATCATCACAACTCAAATAAAACTGCAATAAACAAGAATAAAAGAGAATGCGCTTCAATTTAATTCCGCTTTAATTACTCAGTCGTTTGATTACCAGAGCACCTGAGCACTGTTACTTTACAAGACTCGATGAAATGAAACAAACAAGTGTCAACTACATCTAGTCTTTTAGAAATAAGCTTCGAGGGGATATAGCATCAAAGAGGTCAATATTTAGATCATTATCATGGTTATTACACTCAGGCCATAGACAAATTATTGTTACTCATGGTCAAAACAATGAAAGAAGTATAACGTGTCATGAAACTTGTGAAAATATACCACACTGATGCATCAACAGTCCGTGTTTATAATTATTATTATTTTGGAGGACAGTGTTTATATTTAACAAATATTATTTCTGCTCTTCTGGGATGAATGGATTTTAAACCTCAATACTTTATTTTTACTACAAATTTAAATATCTGTTTTAATTGTGTTTTACCTAAATTTGACCATTTTTACCTTTATTGACACTATCCCATGCTTTTCGTTTTGGTGACAAACAATGCCAACCGGATAAGCTGACTGCCTGTATTAGAAAATGTTTTGTTAAAGATTCTTGTCTGCTTGAAAAGCTATCGGACTATTTAAAGTCTTTCAGTTTGATTTACACCTCATTGCTTTTGTAAAAGAGATTATGTAATGGCAATATAGTACGGCACAATTCCTTTGATTTTTTTATTGAGTTCAGCTGAAAACTAATTTATCTGCTTATTATTTAGTTATTTAATATTGTCATTACTCATTTAACTCTTGTATTAAATTAATCTTCAAGTTTTGGATAAGATTTGACCTAAATTAAGAGCAGCTAGCATAACTGTGTTTAAACACGTGCTGATATTAAAAACTAGGAGTTTGCTAAAAACGGACAAAGTACATTACACAATTTATATGGACACAAAATAACAAATCAAAAGTGTAAGTTAATGTCATATATAGGCAATTAATGAACGTAGGGCAAATGTCAGTCTAAAGGACTTTATTTCACATAGTTTAGGTAAAATTGCCATGGATTCGTATATTTTAAATATGTAACCAAGTTATTTTGCATGCAAAGGGTGTTTAAATGTTTGTCTGATTAATAATACAAAATGAGTAGCCAGAATCGCTTCTGTCTGCCCTGCCATGTTGAATAAAGTTTGAAATGAACTTCTTGAGTATGATCCAGTGTAGCCTGTACTCATCAAGATATTCTGATTGAAGTATGTCGAGCTATCTCAGAGGTTGCTATTTAACGAAACTGCTTTCAAGATAAAAATTACAATATATCAAACAGATTCAAACACTCTTGGCTCAACTACTGTAGAACCCTTGAAAGGAAGTATTACAGAGCATTCCCCTTACAAGAATGCCATTTACTTCTCTCTATAGGTAATATATATAGTGGTAGATTAAGCTCAAAAACATGTACTTGCCTTTTCAAGTTGTATAAAAGTAAACAAAGTTGCATAAATCCTGTTGTATCCACACATTTTTGACAACTTATCTATCAAAACCGAACATGTGTCTATAACACATGGCATTAAGAAGTTGTTATCATATGATCTCTCTAACAAAATCGCCAATTCATTCTTTGATACTTATGTTACGAGCTACGTTACATTTTGATTTAAAATCTTTTTTATTTTAAATCCCTTTTCCAATTGAATCACTCATTACTTCTGTTGGTCTTATTCGTACAGTTTGCTTTTAAAATTGAATAGTTAAATCCCTAGTCTTACTTAGGATATTATCATGGAAGACACACTGATGGCAATCTGTTTTACAAACTAGATACAATGTGTAGGGGTATTTATCCAACAGATTTCATATGATCTATAACAGTACTGATATTCAAGCTCGAAGATTATTGACTATTGAACACAATTGAAACTATATGCTCATTTTGTCAGGTAGGTAGTGAGACACTTTTGTAAAGTGTAGTATTTCAATGTATATCTATAACTCCCATAGATCATTATAACCCGACTTTGTGCCTTTTACGTAAGTGCTTTCAGATTCAATGACAAATGTACTGGGACAATGACAGTGCTCTTTAAAGAGCGTACTTTAATTTCTTTAATATGAAATTTCTGAAGCTCATTACATGTAATATCTGTATCAAAAGTCAGTTGACGAGTTATAATAGGAGTTTTAAAGCTGCTTGTATTTGTTTAAATACCCTTGAAAGTAAATATTTTCTCATAATCTCCTTTGAACAAAATCTCAGAATTGTAGCAAATATCTTCATTCTTTAGTCTGATGACACTGTACACCCATGAAAATTATGCCTTATATAGCAAAATGTTCCCCCATCCAAGCCTGGGTGATGGATGGGGGTCATTATTTGAGTGAAGCCGGAGGCATATTTCATTAAGCATGTTTCCTAAACTGCTACGCCACTGCTTCGCTGTTAAAAAAATCGTGAAACGGGCACCTGTTGCTCCATAAATAACCATGTGTAAACCCCGTTACGCTCATAATTCAAAGCATAATAAGTATTTGTTCCCGCAACACATGAAACAAGGGAGGGCTTAAACAAATTTCCTGTATGATATCTTTATGTACCCAATATAAAAGGGTGGGTAAATAAATATGCTCAGCCTCCGGCTTCACTCATATAATGACCCCAATCCATCACCCAGGCTTGGATGGGGGAACATTATTTATCGTAAAGCCTTCAGCTTTTCTAATATTTCATTTAGCATATTCAAAGCAAGGCAACAAATTAAAACATCAACTTTATTAGCAACTAGTATTTTCTAGAATATAAATCAAAACATACACATCTTCATCCATAACAACATAATTATTGTACATGTAAGTATCATTAAATACCAAAACATGTCTAATATCATAATCACAACATATGTTGTCAATATATGCACACAATAATAAACACTATTATATTTCAAGTCAAACATGTACTTTCGACAGTTTCTCAAAACGTCAACAGTTTCTTTAAAAATAAAAAAACATGTACTTTCATGTTTATATCAAAGTTAACAGTTAATCTCCTCCATATACCACACAGTTATGTCATGCATTTTATACCCTAAATATCACTTATTTCTTGAAAACTGCATCCATAAATGACACATCCTTCTTGTTAATCACTGATTTATGATAAAATTTAAAGAAATTCCCATCAGATTTCCAACCAGCAGTGTCTAGAATATTTTTCAAGGAACAATTACCCTGAAATGCTGCAGATGTTGAAGCGGATCGGTACGAATGTGCTTTAAATACAGTGACATCAATACCAGCCATTTCTAAAACACATTTCAACCACCTAGCTAGTGTGCTCGAGGTTACCGCCAAAAATGTAGCATACGAAATAAATAACTGAGAATTCAGTCTTAAAGGCTTAGTTACCTTAATATACTGTTTTAATGTATGGTAAACACAGACACTTTCATCCGTAAAATGTTCCAATTTCAGGCTAAAATTATTACTTTTCCCAATTTTTGAAGATTTTAGAAGATTTGGAAAATAAAACACTGCATAACTTTTATAAACCTTCATATAGTTTAAATTCAGTGATTTCAAAGTCTGTGCCCTTGGTGCCGTTGCCAAAGCAATTAATGCAATCAACTTTAGGGTTAACGTTTTTAAACTTAAATCTTCTAAAGGAAACCAGATGATAGTAAACTTAAAACTACTGACACATCCCACCTGAATTTATACTTGGGTAAAGGTGGCTTCTTCACAAAAACTCCCTTCATAAAACGACTAATTAATGTCGCATTTGAACACCACTTATTTCTAAGAATCATAAGAGTCTGAAGTAACATGGCTTTGTGGGTTTTAATCACTGAATAAGACTTCTTGTCTTTGAACAACGAGTATAAATAAGCAATTACCGTAACCTCAGACCCATATCGGTACGGTTACCTGTCCTATCACACCAAAGAACCCATCGTTCCCATGCCAACTGATATTGTTTGGAGGTACCTTCTCACCAGGATTGAATAAAAGTGTCTGTAACTTCTTTCTGAAGGCCTTGGTCTTGTAAACATTGGCTGATCGTTGCACTGCAGTCATGGTCATCTTCTTTCCAAGTGGGTGTACAGTTCAATCGTGCGGAAGTACCAACAAATTCTTGTGTCTTGGTAACTTGATAGGAATAGACATTAAAAGATCTAACACCAAAGGAAACCAAAACTGTGATCGCCACAAAGGCATGATCAAAATAGCTCTTTCCACCTTATCTTGAATTAATTTATTCACCACCCTGCCAATCAAAGAAAAAGGTGGGAATAAATATGGTTCATAACCTGTCCACGTGAACGAGAAAGCATCATTTTCGAAACTACCTGGAGATGGACCATAGGTAATTTATCCTTCAGTAAATTTAGGTTACTATCTGTCAAATTGTTCAAATCTGTTTGAACCATGCAACTGGAGTTATTTGTAGATTCACCTCTTTTCTGTGGTTTCTTAGTCTTACTCTGTTTCTTACCACCACTAGCGTCCTTCGACATCACTTTGTTTACAACAGACTTCAATGTCTTGTCATTTTTCTTTTTCTTATAACTTTCTCGAGGAATGTCATGGGATTTGAAACCCGAAAATTCTTCAGCCAAGTCCTGGTCTAGACTAAGTACATCGTGTTCACCCTCGGGCTCCTCAATAGATTTTTGAGCCACTTTACGGGTCTGCTGAACCTGTTGCTCTGCCATCTTAAAATATAAATAAATAAAATATCAACTATTTGCTTATTCCAATTTTGATTTACGAATACATGGACAACGTCCGAATACTTTTCCCCATCCGGTTAAACGCTTTACGAAAACACAGATCAATTTTTCCTTAAAAAATCGTAAATAATTTATTTTAACTACCTGAACACAACGTCCTAGGTTATAGAGCAACCATTTCTTCCGATAAATGTAAGAAACAATAATACATAAAGTTTCAAACTTACCAAAACCAACGTTTATTGTCGAAGCAAAACAACGTGTAAACAGCTCTATGCAGCGGAAGCGCTTAAAAAACTATGAGCGTAACGGGGTTTACACATGGTTATATACGGAGCAACAGGTGCCTGTTTCACGATTTTTTTAACAGCGAAGCAGTGGCGTAGCAGTTAAGGAAACATGCTAAATGAAATATGCGAAAAGCTGAAGGCTTTACGATAAATAATGTTTGTTTCACCTCTCATTACTGATGCGTAAAAATGACCCCTTCGAAAAAACATGCATTTAATTTTAAATAGTGTAAAAGTAGGTTTTAAAGCTTTCATATCACCAGACATGCATTGAGAAGGTAAACCCATTTGAACAAGCATTGCCTTATGATGACATTATTATATAAACCAAACATGCATTGTGGTATGAATACTTTGAATTGCTTTGTGACATGCGTGTAAGCCCCAAAAGAGGGCATATAGTAAAATCTAGAGCTTTGATTGTTATACCCCCACACACGAAGTTTAGGGGGGTATATAGGAGTGAGCTTGTCTGTCTGTCTGTCGGTTGGTCCGTATTAAGTGTCTGGTCTCTAATTATCCCTCGCTAAAGGCGGAGGGATATTGTTTTGGCATTGTCCGTCCTTCCGTCCGTCCGGCACTATTGTGTCCGGAGCCATATCTTGGAAGTGCTTTGACGGATTTCATTTAAACTTGGGATGAGATGATATATGGATAAGAAGATGATGCACGCCAAATGGCATTGTACTCCATCTGTTAATAACAGAGATATGGCCCTTTTTATCTTGAAAAAATGCTGACGTCTGTGACAAAGCTCTAGTTTGGCAGGGGATTTCAATTCAACGAATTTGCTTGTTCAAGTAGTTTTCATCCAATCTTCACCAAACTTGGTCAGAAGTTGTATCTAGATGATGTCAAGTTCGAATATGGGTCATGCGGGGTCAAAAACTAGGTCACGGGGTCACTTAGTGCGTTATAAATTTTTGTGAAGACAACATGCAAAATATTCTGTGTCAATCCGGCATGTGGGGGTATTCGTCACTTGTGACAAAGCTCTCGTTATTTCTGCTCTATAACATCTTAATAACTTAATGGATTTGATGTGAGTTCAATTAATCATCCTCCATGACCAGACAATATGTCGCTCCTGAGTCAAAGGTCTAGGTTAAAATTCAAGGTCAAAGGTAAAGGGTATGTTTCTGCTCATGCTGGAAGGATTTTAATGTAAGCTTTATTCACCATTAATCTTTCAGTATTCTGTATATTCTGTTTTCAATTGAATTATTTCTACAGCATCCTGCTTCTGACTTACCCAGTATTCTGTATGTTCTATTTTAAGTTTTGTTCATTTCTTGGGTATCATGTTATTACTTTTTTAATTAATCTGTATGTTCTATTCTAAGTTTGTCTGTTTCTACAGTTTTCTGTTACCAACTCTTCTAGTAATCTATATGGAATTTTTCAATTTCTGTGTTTCTATGATATCCTGTAACTAAGTATTCTAGTATTCTGTATTTTCCATTTTCAGTTTGTACGTTTCTACAGTATCTTGATATCACTTTTTAAATTAATCTGTATTAAGTTTGTGTGTTTCTACTGTATCCTGTTACCAACTCTTTTAGTAAATATGGTCTATTCTCAGGTTGTGTATTTCAACGATATCCTGTAACCAAGTATTCTAGTATTCTGTATTTTCCATTTTCAGTTTGTCCGTTTCTATGGCCTCCTGTTACCGACCTTCTGCGTGGCCGTCCTGTTGATGTCTCTGGTTTACCAGCTGAGAACAGTCGCTGCAGGTGGGTTATGTATAAGTAGGATTATGGTTACATACCAGTAAATCATCCCTCTATTTGAAAGTATTACCTATTTCTAAAGAGTTGCTTTTCTGTCCTGGTATAAAAGCACTTTAGCCATCCCATAAGAAGCTTTTGTCCTGATTTCTACATTTTAATGATTTTTATTGGGTTTAAGTTGAAGGGTTAACTTGGTGTGTTAACTGTGGTATGGGGCTCTTGTTTAAACTTCACTGCAGAACTGGTTTTCTGGCGGTGTCTGCATTCAGGTAATAGTGATTGTCTTTAAAGTAACGTGACATATCTTTTTTATGCCCCTGGTAGGGTGGCATATAGCAGTTGAACTGTCAGTCCGTCTGTCTGTCACTCTGTGTGTCCGTCCGAAAATTTTAATATTGGCCATAAGTTTTGCAATATTGAAGATAGCAACTTGATATTTGGCATGCATGTGTATCTCATGGAGCTGCACATTTTGAGTGGTGAAAGGTCAAGGTTATCCTTCAAGGTCAAAAATCAAAATCCAAGGGAAGTAATAAGCTTTAAAGGGAGATAATTTCTTAACCTGCCAAATGATAAATAGAAATTTTATTTCAAAGCGGCGCAGTAATGGGCATTGTGTTTCTGACAAACACATCTCTTGTTAATTGCAATTTTCATAAGATGACATATTCATCTTTTTTATTGCCATTTTGATAAGATGACATATTCATCTTTTAACTTTTAGTTAGTTTGCGCAATCTGAAATTTTGGAAAGCAAGACAAATTATTGGATTCTTTTGGAAATGGATTCACTGGAACCAGATGTTTTAAGACGTAAAATGTTAAGAACGCACCTCATACACATAACGCACCTAATGCACTGATGGACTACCTACAAGACAATATGCTAAATAGGGGTTCATAACAAAGCCTTCTTGGGTTTAAACCCATTTTCTATTCATATTTCAGGCGGCCAGTGTCCCAGTCTGTTGAACTCCATCTGGCAGATGAAGCCGTACTTTGTGGTGCCTTTTGCACTACTGATACAGTTTGTATTGCAGTAAGTAGATATAGCCCTATGTACTACTGATACAGTTTGTATTGCAGTAAGTAGATATAGCCCTATGTACTACTGATACAGTTTGTATTGCAGTAAGTACATGTAGATATAGCCTTATGCACTACTGATACAGTTTGTATTGCAGTAAGTAGATATAGCCTTATGCACTACTGATACAGTTTGTATTGCAGTAAGTAGATATAGCCTTATGTACTACTGATACAGTTTGTATTGCAGTAAGTAGATATAGCCTTATGCACTACTGATACAGTTTGTATTGCAGTAAGTAGATATAGCCTTATGTACTACTGATACAGTTTGTATTGCAGTAAGTAGATATAGCCTTATGTACTACTGATACAGTTTGTATTGCAGTAAGTAGATATAGCCTTATGTACTACTGATACAGTTTGTATTGCAGTAAGTAGATATAGCCTTATGTACTACTGATACAGTTTGTATTGCAGTAAGTAGATATAGCCTTATGTACTACTGATACAGTTTGTATTGCAGTAAGTAGATATAGCCTTATGTACTACTGATACAGTTTGTATTGCAGTAAGTAGATATAGCCTTATGTACTACTGATACAGTTTGTATTGCAGTAAGTAGATATAGCCTTATGTACTACTGATACAGTTTGTATTGCAGTAAGTAGATATAGCCTTATGTACTGAAAGGATATTAAATCAATACTAGCAATTATTGTCTTATGTTTAAAATTTAGATGAATTTACAAATAAATATATAAATAAATCATGTAGTTAAATTTATCGAATAACTTTGAATTTATATATCTTATCATATGTTAAGCATTAATTTAAAGTATTTTTTTTTATTAGCTCACCTGAGCACAAAGTGCTTATGGTGAGCTATTGTGATCACCTTTTGTCTGTCGTGCGTCGTCAACATTTACCTTGTGAACACTCTTGAGGCCACATTTATTGTCCAATCTTCAAGAAACTTGGTCAGAACATGAGTCCCAATGATATCTTGGAAGAGTTCGAAAATGGTTCCAGTTGGTTCAAAAACATGGCTGCCAGGGGGCGTGGCAGTTATCCCTATATGGCTTTGGTAAAACCTTGTGAACACTCTAGAGGCCACATTTATTGTCCAATCTTAATGAATCTTGGTCAGAACATGTGTTCCAATTATATCTTGGACGAGTTGGAAAATGGTTCTGGTTGGTTGAAAAACATGGCTGCCAGGGGGCGTGGCAGTTTTCCTTAAATGGCTATAGAAAAACCTTGTGAACACTCTAGAGGCCACATTTATTGTCCAATCTTCATGAAACTCCGTCAAAACATGTGTCCCAATGATATTTCGAACAAGTTCGAAAATGGTTCCGGTTGGTTGAAAAACATGGCTGCCAGGGGGCGTGGCAGTTTTCCTGATATGGCCATAGTGATACCTTGTTAACTCTCTAGAAGTCACATTTATATTCCAATCTACATGAAACTTTATGTTTCATAAAGTACTTTTATTATTTTGAACTCCACCTTCTCAGAATAGTTTTGTTCATTCGGGTCTCAGGTGAGAGCCTTAGGGCCCATGGCCCTCTTGTTTTTTTGGCTTTTTTTTATCTTTAAACACAATTATTTATACTGATAACATAATGTGCAAAAGCTTTGATTATAGTTGTTTGCTTACCTAAACATTTTTATATTATTATATACAATATGTTATGACAACATACATTCAAAGTCACAAGTTATGTTAAGATAATTTATAAAATTATTTTTGTTTGCTGATTTAACTTGATCCCTAAACTAATAATACAGTTCATACTTAAAATATTCATATTCACAATATATCAAAGCATTCTTTCTCGAAGGCTTGTTTCTAAGAAGATAATAAATGTATGTAACAATGATAATTCAATTTTGAATCCTTTCTGACAACATTGATCACGAATTTAATTTCATTTCCAGTTACATAACACTAAATCAATTTGCATCAGAAATCTAAATCTTTCGCAAATATTTATCATGAAGTTGTCAAAGCGCTGTCTCAGATGTGTTTCCATGTTCAAAAGTTGTCTGCTCTTTATCAGGGTCCAACTTGATAGTGTCTTTGTCTTCTGAATAACAAAATTGAATATGAAAGCACTCAAATTTAATACTGACAGTATATTGAATTTGACAGCCTATTGTTATTGATCCATCATATTGATAGTAAATGGTTGGGGTTTGACAGAGATAAGCACTAAATGGTTAGGGTTTGACTGAGATAACCAGTAAATGGTTAGGGTTTAAATGAGATAATAAGAAAATGGTAAGGGTTTGACCGAGATAACAAGTAAATGGTTGGGGTTTGACTGAGATAACTAGTAAATGGTTAGGGTTTGACCGAGATAACCAGTAAATGGTTTGGGTTTAAATATTATAACAAGTTAGTGGCTGGGATTTGACAGAGATAAGCAGTGAATGGGTTGGGTTTAACCGAGATAACCATTAAATGGTTGGAGTTTGACTGAGATAACTAGTAAATGGCTAGGGTTTAACCGAGATAACAAATAAATGGTTGGGGTTTCACTGAGAAATCCATTAAATGGTTGGAGCTTGACAGAGATAACCATTAAATGGTTGGGGTTTGACTGAGATAACTGGTAAATAGTTGGGGTTCGACTGAGATAACCGGTAAATGGTTGGAGTTTTACTGAGATAACCAGTAAATGGTTAGGGTTTAACCGAGATAACAATTAAATTGTTGGAGTTTGACCGAGATAACAAGTGAATGGTTGGAGGTTGACTGAGATAACAAGTGAATGGTTGGGGGTTGACAGAGATAACAAGTAAATGGTTGGAGTTTTACTGAGATAACCATTTAATGGTTGGAGTTTGACCGAGATAACAAGTGAATGGTTGGGGGTTGACTGAGATAACAAGTAAATGGTTGGGGGTTGACCGAGATAACTAGTAAATGGTTGAAGTTTCACTGAGATAACCATTAAATGGTTGGAGTTTGACCGAAATAACAAGTGAATGGTTGGGGGTTGACTGAGATAACAATTAAGTGGTTGGAGTTTGACTGAGATAACACTTAAATGGTTGGAGTTTGACCGAGATAACAAGTGAATGGTTGGGGGTTGACCGAGATAACAAGTAAATGGTTGTAGTTTGACTGAGATAACCATTAAATGGTTGGAATTTGACCGAGATAACAAGTGAATGGTTGGGGTTTGACTGAGATAACTAGTAAATGGTAGGGGTTTGACCGAGATAACAAGTGAATGGTTGGGGTTTGACTGAGATAACTAGTAAATGGTTGGAGTTTGACTGAGATAACCAGTAAATGGTTCAAGTTTGACCAAGATAACAAGTGAATGGTTGGGGTATGACTGAGATAACTAGTAAATGGTTGGAGTTTGACCGAGATAACCAGTAAATGGTTGGGGTTTGACCAGGATTACCATTAAATGGGTGGACTGAGATATCTAGTTTATGTAATATCACTCTAGTATTCTGTACAAAAAGTGTTTTTTTTCGCTTTTTTCCTGTTTGATGGTTTAAACAAGTGTTAAAATATTAATAATTGCCTCTTATTAGTCTTTCTAGTCATAATGAAAACAAACTTGAGTTATAAAATTAATACTTCTCGGACTTGCTTATGAGATGAAAATGTCAAAATATATGATTCAAAAAGGGTCCCAATGTTCAAGCATACTTGTTTGCATGCATTGCAGTCTATGCATTTATCTGTTGAAGATTAAAGTGAATAAAATATACCCAACATGGTGCAGCAGAGATTTGCAACTAATCAGCATATGATTTGTTTAAAGACTGGTGCTCCCTGTCTTGTGCTAATATAGATCCCTGATGGCCCACATGATGTCTGCTAATCCCCTATTGACAGGTTTATATACTCCAAGTAGCTTGAATGGCCTTGTAGAGAAGGCTGTAAGTGAGTCATAAATCCTCTCTGCAGTGGCCCTCTAGACAGCCACTGAAGTAGTGCAGTGTTTGAAGAGTTGATAAACTGTCTGGCATGTATTTAAGTGTTTGTTTAAATCAAACATATTTTTTATGAGTGTGAATTGCAGTAATGATCAAACGTGCATATTTCGTACCCAGTATTGCTGTGCAATTGACTTGCCACAGAAATATGACACAGTTGTCTTATTTTCTCTTTATCTGTGTGCACAAAATGTTCAATCTGTCATTGTGCCCCCACCCATGGGGTGCATTTGCCTGCAGATCGTGACAAATTATTGGATTATTCTTGATATGTTAATGTGAACAGTGGAAGTCTATATTAGGGATTTGTGGGTTGCTAGTTTGATATGGTTTATAAGATTTTACAAATACAACGTCTGAACAACTAAGAAAGGTCATAGTGTTTAGCCTTTTTTTCCTTCTTAAATATAGATGATCTTATGTGAGATAATTGCTGGAGAAATGTTGATACAGATTATACAAGTGTTATCATTTTTAGCTCACCTGAATTTAAAGTGGTCATGGTGAGCTATTGTGAAAGATGGCTGTCGGTCATCCTGTTTCATTTTGTATCTGTTGTGAACAATTTTCTTCACAAAAATCTCCTTAACCACTGGGCAGATGTTCAGGAAACTTTACAGGAATATTTGTTGTATGACCCTCTTCCAAAGTTGTTCAAATGGTTATGGTCCACTGCATATTTAGGTCATCAGAAACTGGACAACTTAAAAATGTTCTCCTCTGAAATTGCAACCTAATATAACCACAACCATTAAACTGAAAACATGACACCACTACATGTACATTTCTGGCCGCTTTTGAAATAAATTCTGCTGAAAATAGTTTGCCAATATGTCTCAATATAATTTTTTTCTGCACACAAAATTAGTCTACATTGTAGTTTCATTGGATGTACCCTTTAGATTATAAACCCAATTTAGCTGTTTGTCACATTCATTGTTCTTTCTTTCTTTTTAGACTCCGATTTGTTCAGTCTGCATTGACCCCAATGGGTATCCCTGATCCTGATATTGTCGGTCTTAACAAGCAGGTATTCAAGTTCAGAATGGCTCAACTCTTGTTGTACGTCATTGCCCTTGCCATCACAACATTCCAGGCTGGAGTTATTCACCTTATCATACAGTTCAAGAGTCGCTTGTTGGGTCTTATGTTCGGGTGGTAAGTACCAATATTCTGTTTTAAGTTGTTGTTTTCGATCATTATAATAATTGAAACACTTTAGAATCCCTATATGACTCTGAGCTCTAGTTAAGATTCACCATATGACTTTGAGTTGTATGTAAGAATCACTATATAGAGAATAATAGGTTAGTGTTGATTATAGATCAGGTTTATCATGCGAGGCTTAGAAAACAAAAAGCACGAGCCTTGGCTAGTGCTTTTTCGTTTTCGCGCCTTGCATGATAATCCTGGTCTATAATCAACACTAACCTTTTATTCTATTTATCCCACTTTTTATTCAGTAAATCTTTTTATTTAAACACAATAAGTTTAACTAGATAATTTCGCTGGATTTATGACGTCATTTTGTTGAAAAAAATGACATCATTTTGTGCCGTGGTTTATAGCAGAAATTTAATCAACGGGGCTTTAATCAACCGAATTCGCTGTAAAAGTGGGATAAATTACTTTGAGTTCTAGTTACCCTACACCATACAACTTTCAGTTTTTGGTAAAAATCACCACTACTTTGAGTTGTAGTTAAGAATCACCATGACTTGGAGTTCTAGTTACCATAAGAATCACCATATGACTTGGAGTTCTAGTTACCATAAGAATCACCATATGACTTAAGAGTCACCTTATGAGTTGGAGTCTAGTTAAGAGTCTTCCTATGACTTGAAGTTCTAGTTAAGAATCACCATGACCCCATTTCAGGTTACCAAGCAGTCTAGCCCGTCTGCTAGACAAGTTGATGATGGTTCTAGTCATAGCTGGTCTAGGGGCAGCCGTGTGCCTGAATGGATCTCTTGGAATATTCGTCTGCTATTTTGTAGCTTTTGTTAAGGTCAGTCATGTTCTTTATAAATGCAGCCTTTAAGCAAAGATGTGTGACTGATAAATTATTTTCCCATTTCCATTTTAAAATGCCTGACATAGTTCTTATTGAGCTCTATGTAGTCTTAATGACATGGCCTTGTCAGGGGTTTGATTTTTGTAACACCTCAGGGAGAAAAATACCTTACCCCTCGTACAATTTAGTTTGGAACTTAAAAACATTTAATTGGTATAAATAACTTCAATAACTCACTGTTAGCTTAATTAAAGCCACATAAATACTCAAAATCAACGAATATTTCGTAAAATATTTTGTAAAATAAAGTTAACCCCTAGACATTCAGTGTTCCTTATAGCATAAGCAAAAAATTCTACGCTAGATGTGGTATGGTAACATAGATTTAACGAGATATAAAATGCTTGTTTTTATTTTTTTGTGGGACAATATATTCCATGCAAATTTCCCACGACTATATCCATTCATTCGACACACGATCACTAAATTGGTACATGAACATGTGTTGAATATATTGTACCACAAAAAATAAAAAAGAGCATTTTGTATCTTGTTTAATCTATGTTACCAGACCACATCTAGCGTTTGGCTATTGCTATAAGGAACACTGATGTTTTATGGGTTAATTTTATTTTATGATATATTTTACATGACATACCATAAGAATCACCATATGACTTGGAGTTCTAGTTACCATAAGAATCATAAATAGGAAATATTCGTTGATTTTGAGTGTTAATGGGGCTTTAACTTTTTGATTTTGTGCAAGCTGGCTTAAGTTGAGTTTGGTTTTAGTTCTACCCTTTTTTGTTTGAACACTTTGAAATTTTAACATTTGATTTAAATAAAAAACTTTAATAAATGGCTTTTACCTTAATAGACCTTTTATTTTTGTGAAACATATGGGTGGTATATTTCAGTTGCTGCGACTGTGCTACTCATCCCGCCAGGTCCCAGACTCGAGTCTCCAGTCCCGTTACCACTTCATGCAGACATTGTTTATGCTCTGGCTATGGCTGTTCATGTTCAACGCGCCACCGCTCGTTGTCTTCGGGAAAGCCGTGCAGTGAGTACCAACAGAAATGGTAGATGAGTTAGTGTTAACAGATACCAAAATAGCTATTTGAATATTCTGTTGACCTTCCGAATAAATATTCAAATGAAATCTGATTGTTAATTCTTTTTCAAAAAGGAAACTCTACTTTCACCTCTAAAATAGTGTTTTTTTGAACTTCACATATAAATTTATTTGAACTAT
This sequence comes from Dreissena rostriformis, assembly GCA_007657795.1. NCBI lineage: Eukaryota > Metazoa > Mollusca > Bivalvia > Myida > Dreissenidae > Dreissena > Dreissena rostriformis. The sequence goes on along the minus strand of VMBQ01000720.1, from coordinate 169,345 downwards.
TATTAAAATCCCTATTAAACACAGAAAAGTGTTTTGCTAGTGTGTCGTTATCATTTGAGTTGGTTGTGAAGTCTTATTCTCCTTTCGACACAACAAAGGGGGCTGATACAAGCTCTGAGGACACTAAACTATTGCAATATTCCATTTATTTATACAATTTTGTGATGTAATTTGCATCTAGATTGATGAATTTTATGCATAGTAAAACAATTTTGCATAAAACATTTCTTTGTGTTGCACATTGTTGCTTTAGAAGCGACGCTTACATGTGTAGCCTAGCGTAATATGTTATTTGATTTTAGTGTTTAATATTGAGCTTCTATTTTTAGAGCAATAGAACAAAATCTAATGAAAAAAGTTGATAGCCAAGCGGCCCTCTGCGAAAACTGCTTAATGTGTGTGCAAAAAGTATCGTCCCAGATTAGCCTGTGCAGTCCACACAGGCTAATCAGGAACGACACTCTGCCTTGACTAGATTGACGTTTACAAAAGAATTCCTTTACATGCAAAATTTTATAAAGGCAGAAAGTGTTGTCCCTGATAAGCCTATGTGGACTGCACAGGCACTAAGATTATATTGATTTTGACCTTTGTTATTTTATCAAGATTTGTTTTAGGGCTTCCAACAGTGTAGAAGTCTTCTCTAGAGACCCATCCAGGGTGGTAGGATGTGCGGCAGTCATTGTGTTCCTCAGCCTTACCATCTGTGATACACCTTCAGTGGGACGGTTAGTACCCTCAATGGGAGATCTTCAGATTTGTGGCTTGTTCTGAGAAAACTGGACAAAATGCATGTGCGTAAATTGTCATCCCAGATTAGCCTGTGCAGTCCGCACAGGCTAATCAGGGACGACAATTTCCGCTTTTAAGGAATTTTTCGTTTAAATGATGTCTCTTCTTAGCAAAAATCCAGTTTAGGCGGAAAGTGTCGTCCCTGATTAGCCTGTGCGGACTGCACAAGCTAATCTGGGATAACACTTTACGCACAAGCATTTTGCCCAGTTTTCTCAGAACATGCCACATTTACCACCGTGCTTCTATACTTGAATGTGAACATTCATCATTGTCATGCATAAGTACCAATAGTTAGCTCCTAGCTCCAAGCTTGAATATTTCTTTACACATACTAAAGTATTGTTACTACGAAAACGAATATTTATTTTGCAGTCAAAGGCCACCAGCCCATAATACAGAAAATGTAATTTCATTATTATATAAAATAAACTGAGTAGTTAAAGAATACAAAGTCATATGATGCAACACACACATGTACTTTTGTAGAACTAATACTGCTATACATTATAATTTCACAATTTTTATGCCCCCTTTAAAAAAAAGGGGGTATATTGTTTTTTGCCTGTCTGTCTGTCTGTCTGTCCGTCATTCTGTCTGTCCAAAACTTTAACCTATCTTAAAGTTTGGTCATAACTTTTGCAATATTGATCATAGCAACTTGATATTTGGCATGCATGTGTATCTCATGAAGCTGCACATTTTTAGTGGTGAAAGGTCAAGGTCATCCTTCAAGGTAAAAGGTCCAAAAAAAACGGCACAGTTGGGGGCATTGTGTTTCTGACAAACACATCTCTTGTTGAATATTAAAATGCAAGTATAAACATATTTAAAGGTAAGCCACAACGTATGATTCCTTATCAATGCCAAACAATATAATTATGCAGTTTTACCACCAAAACATGGTTTACCTAATAATTAAATACCTATGACAAGTTAGCATGCGCAATAGTTACATACTTATAAAGTAATCTAAGAATCATTATTCTTTATCAAAGATAAATCAACAATGCAATACAAGCATGCAGTATTAAAATGAAAGCTAGTTTGCATGATAATTACGTAATTGTTACATATTAGCATGCACATACATATACATGTGTATATTTTATAGCAGTCTACTTGGGATTTACATTTTAAAGGGAAAAGAAAGGAAAAAATGAATGGACATCTACTACAAACGTTATAAATGATGTGTGCTAATGAATTGTCTTCGTACTTTATTACATTCAGACAAAAATTTGGCTATCAAAAATATGTGCTTGTCATTTTCTACAGCTTGTTATATAGATAGAAAACGTTCACCTGACACTGAAATTTATACATGAGTATAGTAAAGTCTGGTTGCATGCATACGTTACTTTCTGAACTGAACTAGTTAAATTGATGAAAGAAAGTGTCGTACAGTAAATTCTGTTACAGATTCATTTGACTTGTTGTGATGGCCTTATTGGAGAATCTCGGACCTTTAGACCAAATGGCTGATATGATACTGAGGCTAAATGTTGAATATCAAATATTATTGTTTGTTTTAAAATGCTACTTGCTGTATTTCAGGACCAGCCTGCGGGCAGTTTCCTTTGTGGTTCATGGACTGGTCGTCCTGATGCTGGTGTTTGCCATGGTAACCCTGTATCGGGTCACGTACGTACTGGTGGCCTCCCTTGGTTTCCTGGCTATCGCACAGATATACGGCTCGCTCACTGGTAAACTGGCACCCAGACCAAAAACTGAGTAGAGTTGGTGGTATAGACTGGGTGGTATAGACTGGCAGCCATGTGGACAATTGACTAGTGTGTTAAAGCATAGATCGTGAGCTATTTGGAAAACTGAATAGTGTGTGAGGATGAACTGGTATCCTGGTGGAAAAAAAATATTGTGCAAAGCGGCAAGGACTTGCAACCGTGTGGTATATTCAATAGTATAGGAGACATTGATGTACCCAGGAGGAAAACTGAACAGTAAAATAAAGCCAGTCCTTAAGCCGTCAGAAATAGACAGCCAGGCTCTGTCTTATCACAACAAGTTCACGTTACGGCTTTATTTTAATAAGGTTACTATCCATGTATGTGGACATTACTTTGTATTTAAAATAAATGTACAGAGTGCACTAAAATTGTGAGAATTTAACCAATGTTAATATTATAACAATCATTAACACATAGCAGCTATTGACTCAATGATGCAAACTTTATTACATGTTTAATCATTAAAGCCGGCCGAGTTGATGTTGGTATATTTTCCCATTTTAGTTAAGTGTCGCAAAAAAAAGTGATTATGAGTCAAAATGTGATGGTATTTATGTCAGATGTGCAAAAAATTTGGTAAAAATCGGTCAAGAAATGCCCAAATTCAGTACAAAGATAGGGCTTTTCAATTTCTGTTCATGGACAGAAATGATCTAAATTTAAACACACGTGGGTCACATGTAAAACCACATGGCCATTGCATCGTTGTTTACAACGTCATTTGCCATGGAGAAACCGTGTTATTTAGTAGTTCTTCTTTGTTTTGAAAAGCGTGGAAGTGGAAATCACGTGAAATTGGCGCTAACGTGACCCAAAGCGTGCATACGTCACAGGTTAATAATAGTCTTGAGGATTCCGTTATGTACATGATTAGGTTTCGTATTTTTGATGCTTTTGGCATTTTTTGGCACAATTTTTGCAAAAATAAGTATGGAAGAGTTAAGCTTCAGAATGTGTCTGACGAATACTGATCAATTCTGGTCAGTTGAGAAAACCAAATTGTTGTGAGAAATATTAACTCGGCCGGCTTTAAGTCAACATACCTCTAAAAAAATTAATGTGTAATTCTTATTTGTGTTGCTATTCATGTTCGATGACATTGAATTGTGGCCTGTTACATAATGACAAACAACTATAGTGCCTTCAGCGCTTTGATTTTTTTTTCAATAAAATTTGTTTTAGCAATAAAACAATAATTGTTAAGAGAGGACATTGTTAGTTACATGTGTAGCTGTCTTGTTTAATGTCTGTATCAAATTGATGTTTGTTTGGTATATGAGCCTACAATTTATGCGCTATTCAATATTTAAGAATTTTAGGATTTTAAAATTACACATTCCTAGGTAATTTATATGAAATACTCACATGTGATATGCCTTTTCACTTGATTAATGAAGTGTAGTAGGATTAGGAGCTGCCATTGTGACCACAGTAACCCACCACTGCGCTGGCAATACTTTTTGTTCAGGGGACATACAAGTCAGAAAATGCAGGGGCCAACCATAAATGCTAGGGGTCATGTGTTAGTGGACTGCTAATTTCCATCATGTAACTGTATACTGCCATGCAGCCTTACCATGCTGGCCTTCAAACATTACAATTAGCAATACAGCATATTGTGTTTGTTTAGAAACAAACAAAATGATAATTGAACATGAAAGACTTTGAAGATAAAAATAAAGAAAAATGTATGTATTCTCTTAGTGTTTGAAAACATCCTCATTTATTCTTTTGATAGTGATGTACATTCTATGGTAAAAACATTTGTTAGTTTAAGATATGATGCAATCAATCATTCATTAACCACTTTTTATGTCCCCAGTCTATACTGGGGGACATATTGTTTTTGCCCTGTCTGTTTGTTGGTTTGTTTGTTTGTTTGTTGGTTTGTTTGCACAAACTTTAACATTGGCCATAACTTTTCCAATATTGAAGATAGCATCTTCATATTTGACATGCATGTGTATCTCATGGAGCTGCACATTTTGAGTGGTGAAAGGTCAAGGTCATCCTTCAAGGTCAAAGGTCAAATATATGGGTCAAAATCGCTTAAAAGGGGACATAGTGTTTCACAAGCACATCTTGTTTTCTTTAACATTTGCTTTGCTTATTATATCTGAATTGTTGTTGATTTAAAACCATGTCACAGTGCATTTACATTTATTTGTTATGTCATTTGTATAATAAATGTAACTAACAAACAAAGTTTAACCTTTTTTCTTTTATTAGCTACAACATACAAAACTTGTTTTCCAATTACAAATATAAAATATACCTCCAGCAACTAATTGTAGACATTGAACAAGTAAAACAAGATTGAGTAAAACAAGATTGTCAAGCAAACTAAAACTTAACATTAACCTACAAGAATCCACTACACATTCCAAATAGCAAATAATTAACATTGCAGAAAAACAGTAATAAAACCAAGTAAATTAAACTGATGGATTGAGGTATTTATTGGGCTCAGTATGTATTTGATAGTATTTTCAAATGAATTATCAAGTTTGCAAGAACCTTATGATAAACAACTTGTTGGAATAGAGTTATACAATAATTCATTTGCTGCATTATATAATGCGTGTTCGATATAGCATATATATCGACACAATAATTTTTTTAATTAGTGTAGGTCTTTCTAACAAAGATTTACAAAAGATTCGATCTAGTCAGAGTTTTCATTCTTGGACATAAGAAATAAACTACTAAACAAGCTTAAAGAGCATACAGTTACAAAAGAAACATAATACAAATACAAATCATAAAGTGAACAATACCAAATAAGAAATCAAATGCCTTAGTATGTTTTAAAAAAAACACTTTTTCTCCATGCTAAGCACTCATAATTGAAGCTTGTTTCAAATAAGGATGCACATTTTAACACAACATATTTTTGTTGAATATCGTCGTGGCAAACTCAATTTTCACTTCGTATAAAATTACAAATATTTGCTTTGCTCCGATAATTTAATCGGGGTATAACATATTTCACGATGACGTTTGTTTCACCTCATTAATATGCTTTGGCTATCACTGAATTTAAAACACGAATGTCAACAATATGTAAATCAGATGTTATGCTCCCTTTAATAGGTTTCTACCTGGTAATTTCTAGAACCCTTGATGGACGCTTAGAATCACCACGATACACGCCGACGACATTCTATCTAGCACTTGACATCACGTGGTGTCTACATCTTCTTGTGACACTTGTCAACAATGGCATCTGAAATATGGAACACAACAAGGTGCATTCCAGTATATTAAAACAGCAAACATTGTAAGCTCACAAGTACACACGTTGATAAGACGTTTAATTAAAACTAAAACTTGGGCCCTGTGCAATCCAAGATCTTACGACGTATTTAAGTAGCGAGTGAATTTTTAGATCAACAATTAGTCTATATAATAAATATGTTCTTAAAGTAAAGAACATGGGAAAGATTGTACGAAAATGAATAGAAATACTGTTTTTACTATAAAAAAAAACTGTTTCATAACTTCAAATTGTCTTTTGATGTTTATAAGACGGTCACCTGACCCACCGAGTCATATTCCCAGACATGATACATTTTCCGCGAGTATGGTGCTGCCGTAGTTTGCGCTAGACTAGCACAAAGTACAAGACAAGCGGCACTATACTACAAATGGCAGAAATTAATGACTCGCCGTGTCTTCATTTTAGACATTTAGGTGATTGAAAATAGTTACATAAGCCGAGTAGTAATCGCTACACCAAAATGGGTAAAACTGCCAGTGTCCAGCGTGAGATTGGTTGGCGGTCACAATAAGCGAAATGGTGTGTTTTCTCTGGGTACGTCGGTCCCCCTCCCCTCATATCCGCACAAGACCACATTCTAATTGGATGTCTTTCCGCAAAAAAAAATAAAAAGTTGGACAATCCAGCTAAACATAAAAAATACACCAACCGTCAGTGAATAAAGTTCGGTAAATGTGTAAGAGTGACGCAGCCATTCCTCACATAATGCAGCCACAGTTGCGAAGGACCTCATAGACTTTGAAATACACACACGTGAGAATATGTTTTAGGCAAGACCAGACTACCGTAGGGCAAGGAAAATTTGTATTTTAACTTGACTCACCGTGCCCGATCTCAAGACAGGTTCCCCACTCGACGAGGGTGATGGTGTTGTCGTTGTCCGTATCACAGCTGTCGAGGAAGGGAACCAGGCAGTGCTCCATCGGCTTCACGGACGCGATGATGTACATCAACTCTCGGCGGGTCACTTGACTGCAAAATGGCGCGAAAGTCTTCGTATAATAATTCATTAGTTAGCCCTTAGTCTGGTTAATAAATTATTTAGCTAAACACTTTTTATCAACAAGGGAGGAAACTAACAGTGACACAATCGGACGGGTAAGTTTATCTCCACACCAGTAGTAGTTCCACCAGGATGCAAGGCCCACTCGGAACAGATTTCAGGAACTGTGTAAACCACCTGTCGGTCTTTTTAACTACCGGTAACTCAAAATGTACTCATTGATCCATGTTAAAATTCTTAAAGCTGGTTCCATGAACAGAAACACCATGTTATGACGACACAACCTCACATCTCGGTGATCATCGCAGCGAGCAAGTCCATGTGGGAAACAAAGCGATCTACAACCCACCTGGGTCGACAGTGAACAATATCAAACCCGTATAGTAACCAAAACGTTTAAACTGCACATAATAAAACCCATATATGAACAAATGTCTACATGCAGTGCGTACCGGTCTTCTGGGTCTTTGTCAAGGTCACAGAACTCCCAGATGACGGCGTCTGCGTGCTTCTTGTCCTCCAGGGCGCTCACTGCCAGATCGTGGTAGTCGTCCAACTCGTGACGGTATGCCTGCCAATAGAGCCGGCATATGTAATTTGCAGAATTAACTTTTAAACATAAAGACCGATACGTCGAAATGAGATTTGGAACATTTATGTCAGTAAACAATCCCCATCAAAAAGGGATTTAAGTTGTGGTAAAGGCCCTTAGGCGCTCACCTGAAATCACAAGCGACTAAACTGTTCTGAGCAAGTAGTGTTAACAAAGTGTAACACAATACCTATAAGGAAAGCTGTCCGAACCCCTGGCAACCATGTCTTTGAACAAGCCGCAGTCGTTAACAAACTCAGCCCAGATATCATTACGAGACATTTTTAATATCTCACTCGTTCAGTCGTTGGTGAAATCATTCAAACAATTTATCGGAGAAAGTTTTATGAGATTGCGGAAACAAATGGGACTCCTAAGGTGTTTCCTTTATCTAACCAAGGAATCTAGTGTTTGACTCCACATGACCCACTTTTGAATTCATCTGAGATATCATTGGTACAAATGTTATCATCAAGTGTCGTGCAGCTTGGGCAAAGTGACCTCTAGAGTATTCAGAAGCCTCTTCTATCATTTGACTAAGTGACGTTGTTTTTGACCCAACAATAATATTAGAATCGACCATCATCACGTGGTGTTTAATGACGGCATAATATTATACAGCTATGCTCGGCACCAGTCATATCTCTGTACGGAGGTTGGACACAAACGTACCATGGTGGTCATCACCCGGAAGAGCCAGTCCCTCATGCGGGCGGGGAAATTTTTCAGCTCCATCGTCGGACAGGCGGTCAGCTCTAAAGCAAAAAGGAACCACATTAGTGAATTGTTAAAATTAACTTGTTTATTGATATTTGCTTAAAAAAATGTTTGATGACATAAAATCGGAGATTAAGGCATACGAACTAGGACGCTTAAGTATAATAACGCTGATTTGTCGCTCAAAAAATAGTAAGAACGACAATTAAAGATTAGCGCTCTCAACGAGGTTCGAACCCTGGACCTCAGATTTAAAAAGAAAACGCCTTAATCACTCAGTCGTTCAAACTGATAATCAGAATTTATATTTAACAAGTCGCCATATGTTCTAATACAAAAAACGCCAATACACAGTTTACCCATAATTACGCCACACCTTTAACACTTAATACTGACTATAAATAGAGAAAAAAGTATCGTCTCCCCGGCGACTATAGCTCAATAGCTGCCTATTAACAATTATCCCCCACCCGATGCAAAGTACGGCCTTCTCGGATTACCTTTGCAGGCGCTGAAGTAGTCTAGGCGCACTTGGTTCACGGTGTCGTCCCTACATCCGGGCTCCGAGCGGCGACAGAGGCAGTGGTCGCGGTCCAGGTCACACTCCGTCACGTACGTCACGTTGTTGCGGCTGCACACCTAAACATGTACAAAGTACGAGGGATATTTTAAAGAAAATACGCCGATTCTTTGGACACCATCATTTAAAATTTCAGCAAGCTACAGCTATTGAATTGTGTCCAAAATTCATATTCTCTTCGTTAATTCATGTTTTTAACGAGATAAATGTTATCTGAATTGTAAGTAAATAGGGTTATTATTGTACCTATCCAATCCGATAAAGAGACTTTAAAGGGACTGTAAACCATGAATGACGAAAAAAGAAAAGTTCTAAAATACCGTATTTTTTACAATTATTAGTTTATATTGATTAAAATATCACGACTGGTATATAACATTACTTGAAAAAAGTTTTATTTTTACTTTTTTTTTATATTTATTTATTTTTACTGGGTGCGCAAGTAGATATTTTAATAAATATAAACTAATCATTGTAAAAAAAATACGGTATTTTAGAACTTTTCTTTTTTCGTCATTCGTGGTTTACAGTCCCTTTAAATTATTCAGGTTAATGTTGGCGAGCTATATAAAATTCGTCAAATGACAGTTAGAATGATCTACCGTTAGATCTATAAGCACTGTTGACAATACAAATGTTATATGTACGATGAGCTTGCGCTTAATTTAAAGAAATGGATTAGTATTTTTCTTGTTCTCATCGGTGCATGAACAATGGAGAAATCTACGCAGAATTTTCAGAAACGCCGAAGACATATTTATAGTAATGCATATACCGGTGTATATTATAATGCAATTAATAACTGTAACAATAAAACGACAGTTTTTTAATCTACGAAATCACATGATAAACTAGAAAATTATGCTAGAAAAATGGTTTTATCATCTTTTATATATCAAAAACAAATGTTGTCCTTTAATTGAAGAAACAAACTACATTTTGTAAAGCTTTATACACTGGTTCAGCAACAACAACACGGATCTTTAAACAGTCCCCACTTCTAAGCACTTTAATTTTGGTAACTAAAATATTGTCTTCCATCCAAATATAACACAAAGCCTGACAGTCTATTCATAGAACGCGCACCTGTGGTTCGCTATCCTCGGGTTCATCGCAAGTCTGGCAAACACAGACTGGTTGTTTTTCTTCTAGAACGCACACCTCCCCGCGCTTGCAGCGATGCTTGTTGCAAGGGTCTGTACAATATAATAGGAGTAAGAAATTAACTAGTATACATTTCTTCATATTTTGATTTCATTTTTCTATTGCTAGTATTGTAACAAGATAATAGTATTAGATTAGTCTTGTTTATTCTGCCACTGTAATCAACGCTACCGAATATGCTTAAGACCTATTCACTGCCCAAAATGTCAATTCACGACAAAGAAACGTTTGCCAGACCAGTGTAGAGCAAGTATTTGTATACAGAACTTTGTTTGGCTTCCTCTTCTATGAACTCTTGTATGTTTCATTGTAATCTCCATCTTTAAATTTCAACCAAATAAATCAGTCGAAATTATGTATGAAGAGAAAACTCGTTTAGACATTGAACAATATTGTATGTTAATATTAAATGATATCTTTGACTTCGTTGCCGTAGAACTTGCTGTGTATACAGACATAATTAATCGACTAACTCACTTTCAACTCCACCGGTTCTTTCATACGTGCCTCCTTCTGTCTTCACGTCTACAGTTAAGTATTCACCATCGTCTTCTTCTTCGATGTTAATCTGAAGATGAACAGTTTGGTCTTATGTCAATTAGTGGCATGTTAAACACGGCCTGTAAACAATGGTGCCACCAAATTTAAGAGGTAAATTAAAAATGAACACAAGCACCTTTCGAGGCGATGATCAGACCAGAAATTTGGTAAAAACGTTAAAAGGTAAAGAGAAATGTCGGATTTCTTTATAAAATAAATAATTTAAAGCATTGTTTTAATTTTTATTCACCTCCAGAATGAGCAGCAATTAGTGCTTACAGGTTTGCTATGCCTGCTCTATGGATGAATGTGTTTGTTTGCTATAATACGCCATGCTTTCGATTCAGAGGTAACGGTATCAAGCATATTCTCTTTAGTGAATTTATGCTAATATATTTACATGTGCATATTGTATAAAAATGTGAATAATCATAAGTATGTGCCGCGCCTTTTTACTTTTAATCAATAGCATGACTTAAATATCGAAAGTTTCGAATCGTGTTAGAAAAGCGAATACAAGCATTTCAATAAATTGCGTTGGTTAATAATCAGGAGCACACACAACTAACGAACATAGGTTGAACACAAGTACATTTACATACACGAAAGTAATTGATGCGAAGCATCAAAGGGCACCATGTAATAGTTAATATTTCGACACAAGTAAAACGAGATTTAGTTGAAACAAGCTGATGGGAAGGCAAATGTAATGAAGGGAGTTAAAGTATAAGTGGGTGATCGGAGAAAGGAGTAGTTAATTAAGGAACTCACAACTACAGATAAACCATGCACTGTTTTTTTTTGTCACTAAGAGTATATTGTTAACATCAAATACTGAAGTTACATTATTTTAAGGAGGAAAACATCAAAACAACGTCATATGTATTCACCATATATGGATTAATGAAATGAAACTCCTCCTTTTTTGGTACAAAAGTTGTGAGCAAATTTCTTTGAGATTTGGACAATAAAAGTGACTTCTATAGTGTTCACAAGATTTTACTATAGCCATAAAAAGAAATCTGCCCCGCCCCGTGGTGGCCATGTTTTTCAACGAACCGGAACCATTTCCGAACTCGGCCGATATATCACTGGGTTAAATTTATTTAAGCAAGTTTCCTGATGCTCTGATGCTTGTGCATACGCAATGCGACTTTTGGTGTTCTTTAAGTCGACTTTGTAACAAAGGTTTTTGACCCCATGTGCCCAAGTTTCGAGCTGGACCGAGATATCAGTGGCAAACGATTCTGGTCAAGTTTCATAAAGATTAGGCAATGCATATGTGGCCTCTAGAGTGTTAGCAAGGTTGACGCCCAGGACGCACGACGGACGGACGACGAACGATAGAAAAAGATGATCACAAAAGATCACTATGAGTATGTTGTGCTCAGGTGAGCTAAATCGGACGTAAGAGACAATTTAAACAAAAGCATGCATTTTATGTTCCAACACAATGCGGCCGAACACCACACATCACACCTACTTATTAAAACCCTTAATTTCTTGAAACTATGGACAAATAAATGTAATACATTTTTGAAATCTTAAAAAGTGCAATTGCTATAAAGTTTTGTTGCCGGTTAAACATTATTAAGGCATCCAAAATAAGCATGCAAAATAGTATTACTCAATTAACTCGGAATGTGTAACCGGATGAACAGTACACGCAGACGAGAAGTCACAAATCAAGCGCGTCAGTTATTTCCGGATGATTCACCGCGGAGAATGAACATGCCAGCAGACAAAACACATCAGTCACAAGGTTTTCCGGCCGGAGGTTGGCAAGTAGTTAACACGAGTGATTATCCACAAACGTTTGTGGTTTAATTAATCATGGGCTATTCGTGAGTCTATGAATCATTTAGTAGTATTTCTCGTGTCATAATCTCCGAATTTATCGAAAATTACTAAAATTACTCCACGTGGCACCTCTGTAATAACATGTTGGCCATTGAGCCTTGAAAATAAATGTGACATGCTCACGCACAATTTTGAACGAATATTTCTGTATTTGTAGTGTCATTCATTAATGCAGCAATCATAAATATAATAAATATGTTTTTTTTTTTTTAATATTGTAAACCTTAGAACTGATACTTAAACATGTTTTTTTTTAGTAAGCTATGTTTAGCTTACCAGAACATACATTTAATTTCATATTTCCTCTTTAAGAAATTAGCCCATGAGTTGACATGCTTATGTTTACTGTATTTGAAAATGCAAACATTCCAAAATGACATTAACAATTAAAAACAATACGAGCCTCAACATATTGATTCAAATAGAAACATTTGCGCATCATGAGTAATTTAACAATGACAACAATTGTTAGAGGACGTCATCACGCTCCTCACTCTTAAGATTCACAATTGTTGGAAAAAGCAGAAACGTATGCGACGCCACATGTTCGTGTTTGACCGCATACAAAATTAAGAATAAAGCGACGTTGACATAAGCCTCACAGAACCTACGACAAACCTTTGGTTTGTCAAGCGCCGCTTCACTGCGAATCCTTTTAGGTCGCTCGACCTTTCTCCGTTCCTTATCCCGCCTTCCAGTCTTTTCCTGCTAACAAATCACATCTAAATCACAAACACTTAACTACTGCAAACGTGGCCTGGAATAATTGATTTAATTCACACCTCTCAACTTCACCTGTTATAATTGATTGATGTTTCATCTCACAACGTCAACTGCAGTAATTGATTGATGTTACATCTCACAACGTAAACTGAAGTAATTGATTGATGCTACATCTCACAACGTCAACTGCAGTAATTGATTGATGTCTTATCTCACCAGTATTGATGGCACATCTCACAACGTGACTTGCAATAAGATTGATATGATACAACGTGATCTGGAATAATTGACACAATTAAAGCTCATGTAATGTCACATTTTACAGTAAGAAAAACATGGGTTTGTTACTTCAATGGCCCCTTTCTGAGATACAAGAGTTCGATCCCAACTGTGGGAGTGTTCTTTAGATCTCCCACATAGAAACTATGTGGAAACACCTAGCCCCTTTAACATAATAAGTTGATTGTGTTATGGTATTTTTGCGTCTGACTAGAGTTCGGGCTCCAGACGTTGTCGAAAAGGGATACATGCCTGGAACTTGTGAGTCGGGGTGGTCGGTAGTCGAGTGGTATAACACTGGTCTACCCCTGGCCGGGGCAATGGAAATTTCAGAAATGCTTCAAGTGTTTCCCACCCAACTAGAGATGTACTGGTATGAAACCCAGGTAATTCTCGAGTGTATCGGTGCTATACACTGAGCACGTAAAAGAACCAAGGGATCTATTCGCAAAGAGCTAGGGTATCGCACCCGGATTCCTTGTATCTAAAAAAAAAAACTGTCTCTTATACCAGCTGTCTCTTCAGCAAAACCAAAGGACCCCATTGGAAATAAGTGCTTGCACTTTCATGGGTTACTCTTGACTGCAAGGTCAAAATTAAAACATACATACAGGAATCGCCCGTGACAAACGGGCACGTTTTGGGGCATATTATAACTATATATATTTTATGTATGAACACACAAGCATACAAGGTAATTATATCTAGTGTACATATACCCACACCATAACGTGATCATATTCATACATATTCATGCAGATACTTGTAGTATGGAACGTTAAATGCAAAAGCATAACAAGAGGGCCATGATGGCTTTTAAGCGCTCACCTGAGTTCACGGACACCAATTGTTACACACTTGACTTGGTGAGCTAGTTTTTTTACCACACTTGATTCAAACGTCATGGCACTCATATGTGGCTTGTTCTGAGAAAACTGGGCAAAATGCTTGTGCGTAAAGTGTCATCCCAGATTAGCCTGTGCAGTTCGCACAGGCTAATCCGGAACGACACTTTCCAACTAAATTGGATTTTCGCTAAGAAGAAACATCATTTAAACAAAAAATTCCATAAAAGCGGAAATTGTCATCCCTGATAAGCCTGTGCGGACTGCACAGGCTAATCTGGGATGACAATTTACGCACAAGCATTTTGCCCAGTTTTCTCAGAACACGCCACATATTGTTTAGATAAAAATTCTGACCAAGTTCAATCAAGACTAAGCTTTAATGTTGACTCTATAGTGGTAAACACTTTTTGACAAAAGTTTTTTTTATCGTTTTTTTTTTATCAGACTTTACAAATTGACATGGTGATCTTGTTTTTAACACACGAGACCCAGATTTGAACTCAGCCTAGAAAATGCCAAGATATACATTCTGATTAAATTTGATCAAGATTTAGACATTAATGTGGCCTCAAAAAAAGTTAACCGGGTTTTTCAATGATTTAACATGATGACCTAGTTTTGGGGCACGCTTGACCCATATTCAATCTCAGCCTAGATTTTGTCCAAATAAACATTCTGACCATGTGTCATCAAGAGTTATACATGTGGTCTCTAGAGTGGTTACGTGATTTTTTATAAGATTTGACCTGGTGACCACAGTTTGGACACACGTGATCCGAATTCGAACTCGGCCTAGATATTGTCCAGCTAAACTCTGAAATGCTTTCATGAAGACTGGATGAAAAAATGTGGCCTTAGAGTGGTAACGAGCTAAAAGTTGACGACGCACACTACAACACGTCGACGTACGCCGAACAATGGGTGATCACAAGAGCTCACCTAGAGCACTTTGTGTTCAGGTGAGATAAAGAGCATGACTGCTATTTTTAATGTTTGAAATTTGTAAATAATTCGTTGAACATTGTGAACAGTACAATATACATTTCAATAAAGTTAAATGCTCGACGTGAGCAACAGACAAAGGGACGGACATATGGACGTACGTTGCAAAAAATGCAAAGGGAGGCCTCTCTATTCAATGCAAATGTTACCCACTTCAAACCATCGTTTTCATAACATAGGAAACTGAAATTGTCTAAAGTTTTCCCGGTGATCTCTTTGAAACAATCTGGGAATGTAATTACATACGCGCGTTTGATAACACCCATGATCGCACGTGTGTGTGTGCTCTAGTATAGGATGTGATTCATATCGTGCGTTTCAATTAAAACAAAGACTCGAAACATTTTATGTTTGGGCATATGGGAACGCTTTTTAAATTAATCGCTAGTTAAATAAATGATTTATTAAACTATACCCGGAGGGGACGGCACTTTGCTTTGTAATGTAAGGAAACAAGAGGACCATGAGCTCTAAGGCGCTCACCTGATGCCCGAAGGAAAAAAACTATTCTGAGAAGGTGGAGTTCGGATGAATAAATGCAAAAAAATATTCTGACCAAGCCAAGTATCACCAATACGACTTAAATTGTGACCCTTAGAGTGTTAACAAGGTTTAACTACAGCCGTTTTAGGAGAACTGGCCAGCCGACTTGCGACCAAGTTTTTCAACGAACCACAACTATTTTCGAACACGGCTGATCATTAGAACATACGTTTTGACCAAGTTTCATGAAGATTGGACTATAAAAAAGACTTCTGAAGTGGTTTATGTTTAATTTTACCTAGTAACCTATTTTTTTTACCACACGTTCCATAGTTCCGAACTTATCCAATATATCATTCGGACACATTTCCTCACCAAGTTTCTTAACGACTGGAAATAAAAGTGGCCTATACAGTGTGACCAATGTAAATATTGAGTACGCATGACGCACAATTCACAACGAACGACAAACGAAAGGCGATCACACAAGCTCAAAATGAGCACGTTTTGCTCAGTTGAGTTAAAATGGACCAATTGTTATAAACAGGTACTTCTTTAGTATTGCGTTATTCTATATGATTTCATACGAAAACATTACACAATGTGTTTTTTTCCAGATTTTTCTACTAGAACAAAATTTATGGTAGCTTCAGGACACGATATAAATTGAATGAATACTTTTTACCGTTTTTCAACAATTGGAATATTGAACTCTGCATGGTTGCTTAACTAATTTCAGTCGCGTTCTGAGAAAACTGGGCATAATGATTGTGCGTAAATTGTCATCCCAGATTAGCCTGTGCAGTCCACAGAGGCTAATCAGGGACGACAATTTCCGCTTTTATTGAATTTTTCGTTTAAATGATGTCTCTTCTTAGCGGAAATCCAGTTTAGGCGGAAAGTGTCGTCCCTGATTAGCCTGTGCGGACTGCACAGGCTAATCTGGGACGACACTTTACGCACAAGCATTATGCCCAGTTTTCTCAGAACACAACACATTTAAGCATTGCAGTAATACACAATTTACCTTAGCAACAACCGCCGTGACAACCAGCGCCAGGATCAGTATCCACGAGACCTTCATCTCGCCGGAAGTGAATAAACTTCTGGAATAAACAGCAACAATCATCATAACGATCATGGAATGCGCTTATATGCTTGTGCTTTGGAATTCTTCAGTCGCAATGACTTTTTGAAACACGATCATCTCTAGCGGTGATCACCTCCATACATGTATACACAGATACTGGTTGTGGTTTATCTTAGTTGGAAGAAGAAAGCATGCAATTCCTACTAAATACATTGAGTGATCAGGGTAAATATTATTCTGTTTTAATGTAATATGTGTCTTGTTCTGAGAAAACTGGGCAAAATGCTTTTGCGTAAAGTGTCACCCCAGATTAGCCTGTGCAGTCCGCACAGGCTAATCCGGGACAACACTTTCCGCCTAAACTGGATTTTCGCTAAGAAGAGACATCATTTAAACGAAAAATTCCATAAAAGCGGAAATTGTCGTCCCTGATTAGCCTGTGCGGACTGCACAGGCTAATCTGGGATGACAATTTACGCACAAGCATTTTGCCCAGTTTTCTCAGAACACGCCACATATTATCAGTTTGTATATATAAATGCATACATGCAATACTTATATCATCATAAGAAGTCTCATCGTAAATGAAAAAACAATCATTTGCGAAGTATGTGTTTTCAAAATTCCAAAAACCTTTCTTAACAACACACATAAATTCAAATAATTAATCAAAATAATACCAAACAACTAACCGAAAATGTGATCAGCACATATCGCAAATTGACTGCGAATACCACTCACATACTATAATATGGAGGCCTAGATGAATACTTTCATTGTATCAATCAACACCACACTCCCTTGTAACAAGGCATAGTTCACTATAGAATGTTAAGAGCCAATTTCTTGGTTAGTAAGAGTTTTTTTTATGTACATAGAAGGCGAAACATATTTAAGATAGTTTCGATAATGGCTAGGACTTTGGAATTCGCATTTACGTATGCTAGGGAAACCTAATAATAATGGAAATGTTGTAACGTTGTTATGGTGCATGGCGGGCATTCATACCGATATAAATATACATGAGGCGTACAACGCGAATGAAGTCTACATTTAATCTGAGGCTAAATTTGTTTGGGGGGGGGGGCGTTGTGCAATATTGTACATATACACAGTACCTCTTTGTTGTCGACCGCAGCCCTGCTAGTGGTGCTACGTTATAATAACATATTTACATGCACTCAGACATACTTCTTCACAAAATACCTATCATATGCACACGTCTCATATCCTATTACTCATCCTCTCCCCATGAAATCATTTTCACATCTGCATATTATTCATACCATCTAACACCCCTCCCGATGTTCCACGCAGGAAATCGTGTGCAGTGTTTACCCCTCGCAAGAAATCTCATCTGGTTTGTATAATCTCCCGTAACTGCACTTTTAATCAAGTGGATATAGTTCATCCGGTTAAAAAAAATAAGTAAACGCGACGTTGTACCAAGATATTGTAAATTATGTTTATGAAAAATCAGACATGCAAAAAAACTTTACAGCTATATTAAATGAGACACTTGTTTTTATAATTAACTTTGCAAACATATCAACAAAGCACGTGAACTTTCGTACGTCTTTTTTCGGGTTCGTCTGATTTCCACTCACCTGAGTTATGGCCCTTTTTATACAAAAAAATCATATTCAACTGCTGTCGTGCCCAACTAAAAAATAATACTTACACATGTACGGAGTAAGGTCCATGTTTATAAAAACAATACATTCAATGATATACCTTTTTTGACTTGTGTCGCGCGTAAATCAAAGAAGTATTAATATTTTCTGTCACAGATAAGAGCTCAAATTTTACAAAGATATTAAGAAGCATGTGAAGTTGCGCACCTCCATATCATTGTTCGGATATTTGGTCTTGAATATGGCTTTTATGATCCACAATTATTATAGCGAAAGGGGATACTCTGTCTGTCTGTCTGTCTGTCTGTCTGTCTGTCTGTTTTTCTGTCTCTATGTGTGTCTGTGCGTGTGTGTCTGTATGTCTGCGTTTCTGTATGTGTGTCAGTCTGTGTGTCTGTCTTTCTATATGTGTCTGTCTGCGTTTGTATGCGTGTGTGTGTGGCAGTGTGTCTTTCTGTCCGTGTGTGCCTTTTTTGCGTATGCCTGTCTGTATGTGTAACTGTCTGTCTGTGCCTGTGTGTATGTGTGTTTGTCTGTCTGTATGTGTGTTTGTCTGTATGTCTGTCCGTCTGTGTGTCTGCCTATCTGTTTGTTTGTAAACATGTGAATCTGGCTATTCGTCGGTCTGTATTTGTGTATGTCTGCGTGTCTGTCTTTCTGTCTTGATGGATTGAGTCATGTATTTTTGTATGTAGGGTTGGTCGGGTTAAATGAAACAAACTACTGTTTACGTCTTAATTATAAATACATGTGCACAGTGTCAGTGAACACCCAAATAAAAACAGCTGAAACCACTTGTCCGTCTGTCCGCTGTATAACTTGTGATCAGGTATACATCTTTGTTTAGGCTTTTCAATGAGACATACACGATTGTGTACTAGACTAGATGTTTATATAAAAACAATCCTCTACTCTTTCTTTATTTAGCAATCAATAATCGTCAATATTTATCGTCAGATTTTACAAACATAAACTTCGACATTACTATCTGCATACAACCATTACAAAAGATGTCGTGTATCTTGTTACGTTATCACTCGCGCACATTAAGACGACCGTCCTCGAATTTCGACATCGACGTTGAAAAAACAAACAATCAACCCCTCATACATACAAAATGCAAAGGGAAATACAAAACGAAAACACACAAAGAACAATGTATTACATAAATCGCTGACTCAACAGGTATCCGAACATTAAGACACTAAATTCCACTTTTTTTCTCTAGACTATGTACACGGACAACAGGTATGTGCGAATGAGGTAACCGCGTTATTCACGGAACATATATTGTAAACCCGATGGTTAATATCCTAATTAAAACGGAACCTTTAAAACATTGTCTCCGTTATTTGAATTTCCTCCGCGAGTGCAGTACACGAAATGGTAGAATAAAAACTATACCAACCTTGTGAAAACAGGTGAAAACAATCCTTAGAACGCAGAGAAAAGGGAAATTATTCCAAACGAAATTAACTGTTCACTCTTTGTTCTCGAAGATCTACATACACGATTTTTACGTCAGAACGGCTGTACCTGCGTTCAGAATACACCACGCATGCGCAGTAGGCGAGAAAACAGTAATCCNAATGAAGAATTAGGGCAATAACGGATCAAGCGTGATAATATGCGTATTGATAATATATTATATTAAAAAATATGCAAATCTTGTTGATTTTTACAATAAATGATCTCAATCTTAATGTTTTATTTATGTTCCATATTCAATATCAATGATTAGGTATTATTCAAACAATTTACATGGTTTATACGATGCCCATATTTTTTCGATCTATTTAATAAGGATTTTCAACAGATAATTCACAGAAGAACACCATGCGTAAAGTGTAGTAACAAGATCACATATAGAAAACAATTAATAACAAAAACAAATGAATACAATTTATAACTGGCAATGTAACTTGGTCATTGTAAACAACACAGTTCATGTTTCGATAGTTCAAATAGCGTGTAAGATGACACCTGAGTGGTTTCGGTCACGTGATCCGTTATGGCTACAACTGATCCGTTAATGCATGAATTCTGCGGCGAAAAAAGATATCACAAATACATTTTGCCTGGGTTTAAATAAGACTATGTGCTGAATCAGTAAGCAAAGGTAATATTTAATCAAACTGGTGTAAAAGAAGTCTCAAAACATTTATTGCTTTTCACCAGAACAACTTTATTACGCTACTGATCCGGTAATGGTAACTTGACTGTAATGTATTATGTTGTGAAAAGCAGTCAGAAACACGATGGCCTAGATATACATTTGCTAATACAATAATTTTATAATAAAATTGTACACATTTATGCAAGTTTGTCTTTTTTTTAAAGAGAATAATATATGCTTGCTGTCAACGTAATTGCCCCGTGCTTTTTTTTTACGCTAAATGTTCGTGACGTTAGTTTGACGTCCACATGCGAGCAAACGCATCTAAAACTACGTCATTTCCTGTGTTAACGTCACATCCTGAATAACAACAGCAAATAACTTCATCATGACGGATATGTATAATTAATTTGAAATGGAATTTGAGGTAAATCTTGTTTTTTTTTTCTTAAATATGTTGTTAGTCATTCTTATTTGTAATAAATGACGAATTATAAATATTGTCGACCTTGTTTTCGACAGAAAACGGCAGTGATTTAAATTATAAGTACAGTATATGATGTAAGTTAGATTATATAACAAATTGATCATTTTTGTGTGTACCTTTAATGGACCCTATTGGAAATAAGCTTTTAGCTTAATGGGTTATCCATAGGTCAAATATTGCATTTCAATTGATAACTAATTTTTATAACTGTTATAATATATAGATATAATTTATTTAATTATTTATATATTATTTGATAATTACAGCTTTCAGAATGACATTGGTGTACTATGTTTCTATGTTATTATGTATTGTGAAATTGTTATATGCGTTTGACCTAGAATGTTAATAAATAAATATTTTTAGTTTATGGACACAATACATTTCTTTTACAAGTTGTTTTATGGCAAAACAAAGAGCAAGTTCCAATGCATATTCAAAATAATTGCCATTCTTTTAAACGCATGATAATTTTAAAACAGAATTATATGTGTAACAATAATATTAAGTCCGATACTAACCGGACGTATATTTTTTTGCAACTGAAATTGTTTCATCATGTTCAAAATTTTGGATTCAGCATCGATAATTCTTTTCGAGTTGTTTAAAAGATTATTGAACAACGATAGGTATTTATCTATATTTCACATTGAATACATACATGTAATTTTGCTCACTCGCGTGAGATGTTTTGTTTTCATAGTATTAATTATCGATGAAGACCAGTACATTGCTAGATCTATGTATTTATCGATTAAAAATACAAACAAAACATATGTTGTGCAATAGATTTTTTTTTCCTGAAAATTACCTTTTGGGCTAGGTTCATGAAAGGTTATGTCCTGTTAAAGAATATAGTGCCATCCTAGACTATTAAATAAAGGAAAACAGCAGTTTTATTATTTATATCGTATTTATGATGGTTGCTATCGCAACATAACAAATATGTTGCATTTTATAGGGTCAGTTCGGAAAACGGTTTAAAATATAAATATACATTTTATGTTCCAGACATAACATGAAATCGAGTGACTGGATAATTGACACAATAGCACCAAGCCTCGAGGATAATTCCGAACATGGAGCGGAAAAAGATCGCCATCTACAAACAGCAAACTACTACATCAATAAAGACGCGATAATTAAAAATGTTCTAAATGAACAATCGCATAGTCGCGAGCATTTAGAAGAATTTTCGAAAAGAAACGATTCATTGCAATTGAAACAAGGGAATCACAACGGCGGCGAGAACGATCCTCACTCCGCGTCCACACATGGTGAAAAGTTCAAGCAGCAAAGGAGCGAGTTCAAGTCCAAGAGCTACAAAAGGCACCGTAAACGCTCCCACACAAGGCCTCCGAAACCAAAATTGTTCAGCCGAAGTAATACATCTGTTGAACGACGAGAAAAACATATTAAGAAGCCCAAACCGGTCTCAGAGGAACGCCTTCCGTTTGTTATTTCAGGCATTCATCCCGAACTTGAAACCGACAGTAGTAAAGATGAGTCTATACCAACTACGTCCGGTATGGATGAGGCGCAAATCACTGAGTCGCTGGATTTCGACTGGATCTCGAAGGAATTCTCTATTACAGATGTCACAGCGCCCCTGGATCCGATTCCTCCGAATCCCCGCGACGAAATTATGTATGACGAAAGCCTCAGCCAGCAATCGGAACCAGTACGCGAGATGCGCAATTTGGGTGAAATGTCCACTATCTGTGACCATGATCTGAGTTCAGAGGGCTGTAAAAGTGCACTTAGAAACGAAAGAAAATTCATTGAAGCGCAAATTCACCGGAAGTGCGTCGAGCTCGACGCTATTATTGAACAAATCCAGGCAGTAAAGCGACAGCGCCGCCGTCAAAACAGGAAGTACGGACTGAGGAAGAACGATGGCCGGACCTATGCAGACGGCGACCCATTCGTGCCGTCGTTTGTCAACATATACCCCATCGAGCGCCGGAAGCGACCGGCTAAGCCGATTCGGAATGCGCTGCTTATTCGGGCGGCTATGAAGGCGGCCTGGAGCGGCTTACTGGGCTCCTGCTGCGGAAGAGGATGCTGGGCCACGTGGTCCTGGGTGAACATCCACAACGTCCTGTCCGACTACGAGTGAGAACTGTGGCGTCTTTTTAAGTGCTTGAAGCGAACAATGTCGTCTTTGTATAATTGGTTAAAGCGCGGTTCCGGACTGCTTGGTCATTGGTATTTTATGTCTGACTTCCGTAAATGTATTGTATTGCTTTTTTTCATTTATTTCATTCAAGAAGATTTTTTTAGCTTTTGTAATTTCTTACTTGTATGCATGTACCTGAATCATACTTATCACCTTTTTAAAAAAAAATCTCAACGAAGATGAAAAGACAGAAAAAAAACAGGCATCAAAATATAATTTAAAACAACAACAAAACACGCACTAAATTGATATTTCCTGAGTGAAAATAACCGTTGTTTGTTTGTTTCTTTAGTTTCTTGTGTTTAGACCTTAAAACAATGTTTATGTAGTAAAAAATAAAGCATAATGTAATACACATCCTTTAATTTGTGTGGGATGGTATTTGAACAAATTAAAATAATAAAATAAAACAAAGATCATTTTTATATCATTTATTTTACTTCGTCCGTGTACGTCGTACAACCTTCACTCGGATAAATATGTTGGTGCGACTTAACCGAAGACATTATCCATGGGACAGGGTCCGGGGATGGCTGATACTGTGGGCTTGTCCTCGGCTGAAACAGAACAACATTTAAACAATTAAGATTAATTGTAGTTCACGTTCATTTTGATCGATTTTAGTTGTGAGAAATAGAAGACGTTTGATTGTTTCGATAGATTATCGGATTAATCTACGAGTTTCCCGATAAATTAATATTTGTTTTCTATGATGACGAGTACATAGAATCGATCATCTACCGTAACCAACATTTTTTTCTTTTTATTTAATGCTTTTTCACCGTTTGTTTAATTTTTAAATATTAAAATGGAAAATTTCGCGGGGATAATTACGTCATGACGTCAAATTAAAAACGTTAGTTCACAGTGAAAATTATTTATAATTTTCACTTCTTTTGTAAAGAATGTCCCGTTAATCCACGTTAAAGCATGCAATAACTAGTTTTCTACAATTGAGTTTCTTTTTTTTTTATAAAACTTGTGTTTCTTTTTAAAAGTTTATATTGCAGGATGACAAATGGCTTGTTAAAAGGTATACTTTAAACGGATATCTTTTGTTTTTATTCAAAAATATGTCAAGATACACATACGCTATTTTTCACAGAATACATTATAACAATCAAATTTATTACAATTTTATAATTTTCGTTTAGATATGGGTCAAACTCAACTCACTGAGCATATGCATGACAATCTTGAAATGGCACAGTTCACATTCATTTGCGAAGGTTCGATCCTCCAGCGAGCAAACAGGCTTATAAAGTCTGGGGCACGTGAAGCGCGGGATAAAATTGGGGTCGACCTCCACCGCGATACCGGAAGTGGCACTGGTCTGGAAGTACTGGGTGCAGTTGACCTGGGAAATATACAAGTTTTTAGGTTTATTTATAGAATGTCCGGTATCAGTGACTGTCCTATATATATATATATATATATATATATATATATCTCACAGAAATTCGTCCTCACTCAAAACTTAAGAGTAGGCCTACATCATTTACCCTCATACCTCGTTCTCTCCCTATCAATAAGTTCCTTAAATTAAAGTCATGTGAGCGATACTAAGAGAATTGCAACAATACGATTATTGAACTCAACTTTTCATTGATGTTTATGCAATGGCTATGCGTTTTGCAAGAATGTATGCCTATCGTAAACGTATTTTCTCGTCCGACCTTTGATGAGACAGGATCGTGGTGTTTAAAAAGACCTAAAAATTACGCGGGAAACTGATTTTATTCAAGCTCCGAACCATTGTTGCATTGGTGAGATCCTTGGCACACTGGCCGCTGCTCACGAGGGTGATAGGGTCAGCTGTGGGAGAATTGACGCTCTGCATGCACTGCGCATACCGGAAGAGGCAAAGAGTCGCTGAAAACAAAAAGGTTGTGAACATTTTATTTATAAGTAAATATTTCTTAATCACGGATTGAGTTGACAAGATTGCACTTAAAGTCTTTAAGTATAAATATTTTCAAATTAACGTAATAAAGCCCCTAGCACTTTTCAAACTCGAAGTTGTTGCCCAAGGGACCTGATTCACGTGTGTATGGGAACCCCGCATAACGTTTAATACTGTCGCAGGGGAAATAATCCATACAAGAGTCGTCGTTCGTGTGATATAATTTAACTTAATATACCCCGATTAACATATGTAGTTCTTTCGTGAAGTGTCTTCACTTGTTCGTTCTTACGTGAATCCTTCCGGTCGTTTAATATTCTTTTCCCTGGAAAGGGGCAGTTTAACACTTTAGGTCTGTGAGAAATTGATATCTAAACCTTACCTTTTTCTATAATGCTTCAATTTTTTTTTTGTACTAAAACTATTAAAATGCGTGCGCTTGTGTGAGGTTTAAATAACTTCATATTGTAGTTATTAGCTTCATGGATTTTTACTGTTAACAATGACAAAGTATTCGGTATTATGTTAGAACAAAAATGCACTTGTCAGGGACAAAATGCCACATGGAAAATATACATTGTAACCAGACAAAATCTATTGATCGAAATTATTTTTTCCAGTCCTAATATGTAATCATTTCCCTTGGCATTCGGTTCCTTATGTAGCGTGTTATTTTGTATAACCAGAAGAATCCGAAACATTTATTTTCAAAAAGTGGATGAATAATACCACCGCATTATATAAAATGTTAATGACATTATAAGAAATGAACTTTCGGTGATCACCACTTACGATATGTCACATGGTTGGAAGCGCAAATAGCGCCCTTGTTTACGTCAGTGGGAACGTGTGCCCCAGGGGCTCCCGGAAAGGAGAGCCTTGAGGAGGCACGAAGTTATTCGGATTCACACAACGAGCCTGAAATAAACAGACATCGTCATCTTCGTCATCGTCATCATCATGTTCATAATATTTTTATGCACAATTATCATATCATTATCAACACCATCTTATTCTGCTTCTTCTTTAGCAACAGCAGCCGCAGCAACAGCAGTAGCATCATCCGCATCATTTTAATATTGCGATAGAAAATAATCATCATGAAAATCATAATCGTTAACAGCAGCTTAAGCATTAGCAGCAGCATCAGTGGAAGCCATTCATGAAACCTACCTCCATAACCATGTCGCAAGGCGTGGTATCGTCTACACAAGGACCATCATTTGTCAACGCCAGGACATCACCGGCAAAATACGCCTTACAGGCGGCTTTATTGAACTCGCATTGGTGGCCTGAAATATTATCCGTGTATACCAATTTCATGCAGACAGTCATAATTGTTAATGCTGCTGTTGTTTTTGCCGTTGTTCTCGTTTTGAGTTATTGTCATCATCAGATTCCTCGTCGTCAGCAGGAGTAGCAAGAATAACAACTTCTTCATCATCAACAACGAAACCACCAACAACAGCGTGGTATACACACATCCACGTTTCAACATGTGCCTCCGCCTTATCATCTTCTACTCCTCCTCCTTTCTGATCACTATCTTCATCATTAAAACCATAATTATATAATCACCATGATCATGGTCATCCCCATTCTCACCATCCTCACCATTGACATCATCCGTATGAACGTCAAGAACATCATTATCATATTTCCCCCCTTGTATCATTCAATATCACCATACTCGCATCATTATCAGCAGGAGCGACCATAGCAAAAAAAAAAACAACAACAAAAAAAACAACAAAAAACAACAACACATTAAAGCCACCCAAAACTACAACGTTTTATAAAGAAACCTACGCACTTACTGTAGAAAACGCCGTCTGATCCGCATAATCCAATCTCGTGCGTTTCGTCGTCACAGATCTGGTCGCAGTGTCCGGATATCAGTTGTCGTCTGATGCTCGTGGCAGACGACACGTACAGGCACGCGAGGACAGCTTCAACGCGAACAAGAACGTGATCTTGGGTGTTATGGGGGCGGTGATTGGGAATTAGTATTAGCTTATGATAATCATAGGTAATATCGTGAAATTCATTATGCGGCAATGACTGAACAAGTGTTGTAAACGGCGAAAAGTCCAAAAAGACTGACAAACCAAAAACAAACAAGTATAAGAAATGGCTTATAAATTGGTATTATGATTACTTTAGGTGAATGCGAGACAAATATCGAGTTTTGGGTCAAAGGTCAATGTCACAGGGGCGTGTACCTTACAGTTCGTCTCCGAACGCTCTGACCGTCAGTCATTTAATTTGGTATGCCCGTTTCTTGGGAAGAAAGCAATACGCCAATAATTTTTGGAGTTCAACAGATAGAAGATCAAGGTCGCAGAGGTTTTTTGCAATTAAACCGTTGTCAAAATATCCGTTCGTTTCCGCAGAATAACTAGAGAACACTTGGACTTACCATCATCCAAACATTTATGTGTTTGGTCTTCTTGATGAATAGAAGAAGCCTATCAATCTGATCTCAACCAGTCATATATCAAATTGGCTTGTATAATAAGACATGTTTCTAAACAATATAACACTAAGAATCATATAAATTAGTATTCTACGGAAAAATGACCCTTATGAGATATCAAAGGTCAAAGTTGATGCAATAATACCATTTCTTAACAATTGTAAATATTGACTTAGTTGTAAGTTGGGACTGGGGTATATATGTTTTACAAACAGCTCTAAATATTTGAGGATGCGTTCGGTGTATGCCTTTATTTATAGAAATGTTCAGTATTATAAAATACCAATCCTCATTGTCATTTGTGTATTTCCATCCATTTTTGTACCGTTTGTATTAAATGTAAACAACATACATTTTAAACACAATTGAAGTGAGAAAAACAGCACTTGCGGTTCTTTATAAATGTGCATCAGCAGGGGTTATGATTTGCAAAGTCGCCTGGTAAGAACTAAATCCTCAATTATACAATTTGGGAATTGCGAAAATGGGGACGGCGGGATCCGTCAACCAAGTAATTAAAAAAGGCCCGACCGAACAACTACTCAAACGGAGAAACAACAAATAAATTTACAAACCGTATGCTCAAGTTTAAGCAACGACTGTGTAAGTACGGAAATACTGCAGTAATACATATATTATACATAGTTTTGTACAAGAACGTTGACTTGTAATTTGTAATCGTATATTCGATATTGTATCATTCAAAACCAACGTAATTTTAAACTAATTATAAACAAAGACTTCAAGAAATTCAACATTTCAACTTACCGAAAATTTTGATAGACATTTTCCACACCTATCGTCGAGTAAAACTGGTCTAAGTTAGGTGAAGACCTTTGCTTTTATCTTTCACAGTTACCCAATCATGCGTCCAAATAAGGGAAAATGTGTCTGTATTACTGCTCAGATGACACGAATCACATAAAGAGGGTCGATAACATACGTATGCAATCTATTAACTGAGGGGCTCAAAGGGTCGGTCGGAACGGTCCTTTATCTCTACACACAATACAATATGTATACATATAAAATAACCAGCATAATGTTTTATAAATTTCAAACAAGAAAACGGAAAAGAAAATATAACGAAAAGAACAATAAAAAAAACGATACTGAGCTTGAACATTTGAATTAATGAAATCATGTTTACATAAAACGTAATTACACTGAATATTTGTCAACATTAAAAAATATTTTCTAGTATATTTCTTGGACATTATTGATCAAAGGTCAGTAAATAAGCTGACTTTTTTTATAATTCAAGCTTTGTAATGAGATACATGTTTTATGATTTCCTTGATACATCATCCGTATACAATATATTTATAATAATAGAAATATAATGCTTCATTATTTAATAATCAAGCACATTTGGCAATAACACATATATATTGAGGGCTATATAATGTACTCCGATATGAATGGTGCATTGAGAGGGGATATACGCTGATATTGCATGCAAAGCGTGTATACTCGTATAGTATAAGCTTACGATATATTGTTAGATAGATAGATCTATTTCGGCATAGTACTATGAGCGGCGGAGCTCTATATAGAACCGGCTGAACCCATAATACTTTGCTTTGACAGTCCAAAGGCGGTGGCTTCAGTTTAATTAATTTGTGTTGCGCTTGTTTGTATTGTGTTGTGATACAGTAAAGTTGCTGTACTGCTACTACACGGTACAAGACGAGTCTTGAGTAGGTGCGAACAGGGTTTATTTAAGTTAAAATGTAGATAACATAAGAGCGCATGTTATCGGCCGGTCGTCCCCAACCGACGATAATACCCGTGTTTCTATACTGGAACACACGCTGGATCGACACCGGTATATGTTCGGGGCGCCAAATCTCAAAACACGTTCCAACGTCATATTTGAGGCGCTTCTGCTAGGGTTGGGAATCACTGAGGTTCGAAACGTCATATTATGACTGCAACACAGTTAAAACTATAGCATTTGGCAATTGGACTTTATGCCCCAATAGTTTGTTAAACAAATAATTATATATAATAACTTTAAATTTAACTTTAATTTGAAATGTACGCCCCGAACGCTTTAAAACGTACTTTATCTTTGGAATTGTACGTCCCAAAACTTAAATTTATCCATGCGACAGCACGCCCCAATACTTCAATTTATAAAGATAATCTGGGTCCTTTTGAGATCTCAATATTAATATCTTTATAAAGTATATTTTTGTGTCATGAGAGTTTTTGGCTATACGTTTACAAAATGTATTTTCGTACTTGTTTTATTCGGTGAACAATCCTTTGAATTGTCCATCTGGTAATCTATGAACAGACCCACACTATCCTATGTGGAATGTTTTACAGTTTTAATGATTTTATCATAACATCATGCAAAAGGAAGTGTTTCAAATATAGCATATCATTTTCATGAAATCATGTTCGCTCCCACTTATTTTTTATGCGTTATTATCAGCCTAGACATTGTTTTTTAAATTTCGAGAAAACTATTTCTGGCAATGCAGGATTGTCATTTGCCGGTTCAAATAATGCTACCGCGATGCTGCGGTCGTCTGCTTCGTCCGATCCTTAAACGGATTCGTACACACACTTCCCAAAAGTGCATACACTAAGATATGTTATGTGGAAGAAATCAATTATCTCTAAATAAGAATAGTTTTAGCATGTCTATGAAAGGCAACGTTTTTACGCCATAACCTCAGCATTTCATTTATTTGATTATTGGAAATAGTGCGTGAACTTACATGGTTATGTATTTTTCAACTTTCTCGTCCGAAAGCACATGAAATGAAAACCCCTGTTTATTTATCAAATCCGTCATATAAGCACTTTATTTTATTTTTTAAATGATGCGATGAGTAAGTGTATGAACATAGTAACATCCAATCAATATACTGTATGGTGTTTTTGTAGAAGTTTAGTGCAAGCGTCTCATACAAATGTAGGCGCAAAGTGAAACTATTACAAAAGTATTACCCATCAAACAATGCTAATAAGCACACAGGTTGGGTGAAAAGCGGCATCTGTGGACACAATCACATCTGCCTAAACAGGAAGTACGGACTGAGGAAGAACGATGGCCGGACCTATGCAGACGGCGACCCGTTCGTTCCGTCGTTTGTCAACATATACCCTATCGAGCGCCGGAAGCGACCGGCTAAGCCGATTCGGAATGCGCTGCTTATTCGGGCGGCTATGATGGCGGCCTGGAGCGGCTAACTGGGCTCCTGCTGCGGAAGAGGATGCTGGGCCACGTGGTCCTGGGTGAACATCCACAACGTCCTGTCCGACTACGAGTGAGAACTGTGGCGTCTTTTTAAGTGCTTGAAGCGAACAATGTCGTCTTTGTATAATTGGTTAAAGCGCGGTTCCGGACTGCTTGGTCATTGGTATTTTATGTCTGACTTCCGTAAATGTATTGTATTGCTTTTGTCATTTATTTAATTCAAGAAGATTTTTTTAGCTTTTGTAATTTCTTACTTGTATGCATGTACCTGAATCATACTTATCACATTTTTTTTTAAATCTCAACGAAGATGAAAAGACAGAAAGAAAAAAAACAGGCATCAAAATATAGTTTAAAACAACAACAAAACACGCACTAAATTGATATTTCCTGATTGAAAATAACCGTAGTTTGTTTGTTTTTTTAGTTTCTTGTGTTTAGACCTTAAAACAATGTTTATGTAGTAATAAATAAAGCATAATGTAATACACATCCTTTAATTTGTGTGGGATGGTATTTGAACAAATTAAAATAATAAAAATAAAACAAAGATCATTTTTATATCATTTATTTTACTTCGTCCGTGTACGTCGTACAACCTTCACTCGGATAAATATGTTGGTGCGACTTAACCGAAGACATTATCCATGGGACAGGGTCCGGGGATGGCTGATACTGTGGGCTTGTCTTCGGCTGAAACAGAACAACATTCAAACAATTACGATTAATTGTAGTTCACGTGCAGTTTGATCGATTTTATTTGTGAGAAATAGAAGACGTTTGATTGTTTCGATAGATTATCGGATTAATCTACGAGTTTCCCGATTTTTTTTTTTTTTTTTTTTTTTTTTTTTTTAAAAAACTTGCCC